>JAPYYQ010000482.1:0-75215 GCA_030522585.1 Anagyrus pseudococci
GTATTATACATGTAGTAAAATTCCTCTATACATCGAGTCTGTCCCCAAAAACCTATACAATATAGTAATTTTTACTTATACAAATCTATACGTGTACTAACTTCATCGTCAAAAATCAATATAAGGCTGTACAAACAAAATTTTGTTTACAATCAAAAAACTAATGATCATAAAGGCTTACAATTTCAACGAATTCGTTGAACAGATCGAAATCTCCCTCAGCAAAAGAAAATTCGCTTGCCTCTTGTATATTATAATTAATTTGAAAAACCTCTGTTTTTACTTTTTTATAACCGTATTCAACATACAAGTCAAATAGCAACGAATAAACACAAACAATTTTTTCTACCCTTGAGGGTATATTCGTCACTTCCGTATAGTTATTTATAAATTGTAAATCTCGCCTATCGAGCTTGTTCCATTTTCCGTTTAATTGCAAGGCCAAGATAGTCACCGTAATACTCATATTTCTCAAATTTCTCTCGATTACAAAAGGAAAGGATGTGCGTGTGCTTGCGACGATGTCGAGCCTGCAGTTCGATCTAATAACGTCGTCAAAGCGTTTTGTCGTTCGTCTTGCTCCCAGTCAAATGGATTTTGCTTAGCCAATCAAGTTGATTGATACGCCCCGACTGATCGTCGACACTTGAGCTTCCGTAGCCAGTTCCGCGTTGATGATGTTCAAGGACGAAATTTTGGCCCTTTGACAAGCCACTACCGTATTCAGACTTAGAAACCTACAAATCACAACTCGTCCGTTAAATCTCGCTCGCGCGTAACGTCAAATAAATCAATATTTCGGGCGAATTGAGAGAGCTCGGTAAGTGCGCAGAAATACGCAATGAATTGAATTTAGACGCACCTGACGCAAACGTAGATGATGAGAACGGCACTGGCGCTGGCGAGCATTTTCGTGTAGGGATCGTCGACGAGCTGAATGACGATCCAGGCAGCGGCGAACGAGCCGCACATGGTCGCTATGATCCCGGCCATTCTGAACCAGTAGCGCGGACCCAAGCTCGTCTGCCAATCGAGTCTGCTCGACTGCTCGACGTTGTATCGCGTGCCGCAGACCTTGCACGCCAGATTCTCCACGTCCCTGGAGCTCTGCGGAAGCAAACGCGCCAAAGTTATATGAGCTCTTGCTATGAGAAAGAGGCAAGAGTATTCGAGCGCACCTCTACCAGCCAACGGCGCAGGCAGTCGTGATGAACGGCGGCTACGTCACCGCTGCAGCGGCAGGGCTGAATCAGCGGGCCGGCATCCCGGCGCTCGGGGTCGTAGCAAATCCAGCAATCCGCCCCGGCTAGCAGCCGAGATTCCGGCAGCTCCGATTTCTCTTGCAGCTCGATCTCCTTCGAGTGCCGCCGCTGGCCCGAGCTCGGCTCCTCCTCCTCCTCCTCCTCCTCCTCCTCCTCCTCGTCCTTCGCGCGCAGTATCCTTCTCGGGTTGAGGATCCACAGCTGTTCGGGGCTATAAGCGAGGACTCGCGATTATAAAGTGGAAAAGCTTAGAGCTTTTTCATCGTTTTAAAGCGAGTTTCTTACTAAATGCAATTCCACAGGACGCAGGAGAACCACATAACGATGCCGAGCTCTATGAGCCGAAGGACCACGTCGTGCCAGTTTCGACTGTTGAGCGGTACTCTGAAAAAGTCATTCGAAGCTCCGCTTTCAGTTGTCTTGCTCTCTCTTTCATAGAATATGAAAATAACAGAATCTATAACTATACTCACTTGGTTTGCCAGAATTCGCTGAGGGTCTTGCTGAGGAGAAAGGTGAGGGCGACGAAGAGCATGAGCGCCTGGGAGAGGAGGCCGAAGCGCGACTGATGAAGCTGCGAGGTGTTTACCTGCTGGTCCTCGAGGATAGGCGAGCACTTGAACAGCTCGGCCGAGGCGGCAGCGTCGTCCTCCGAGGCGCTGCTGGCTGGAGGGAGCTTTATCCTTTTCCCGCTGACGAATCGGCCGCGCACCTTGTTTTTTCCACAGGCACATGTAAGAAAGATCGTTACAGCGAATAGGATCGTAGGAGAATCGATCGGCGGCTGAGCGGCTCACCTTGAAAAATACCTCGATGCCGTAGATGAGAAAGAGAACGAGGACGACGAACAGAAGAAAGGCGTAGCAGGCGTTGAAGATGTGTTTTAAGCTATCCTGCAAGAGACAGCAAAGAAAAAGAAAGTAAATTTACCGACATGAGTGTATTTGACACTGATTGACAGGCTTGCCGTGATAAAGGCCGCTTTTTTGCCTACCTGATACTTGTGCTCGAGGAGCTGGGCACTGAGGAGCTCGACGCCGAGCAGAGCATAGGTGATGATGTTGAAGACGACAAAGGCGAGATAGGACTTTGAGAGAAACTTGGGCGACTCGGCGCTGGTCACTCGTTTCACGTGGAAGACCTCGGCCCAGAAGCAGACGACGAGGGAGAAGCCGGTCAACACGAGCGGGTAGTAGACGGACTCTAGGATGCTCGACCAGCGGGGCATGAACGAGGTCTGTGTTGCCGAGAGGGAGAAAAAACAGGTTTGATCAGATATTGATGATACAACGGGGGGAGAGGGCCGGGGGTTGATGTGGATAGACAGCTTACCTGGGAGATAAAGTAAGCCGCGCGCATGAGCGAGGCGAGAAAGACGACGAGGTAGAGGATCTTTTGGGTGCTGGCACGGCAGGCGAGCAGGAGCGAGGGCTTTTTCATGCGCCGCCACTCGGAGAGGACGCAGGTCAGCAGCTGGCTCAGGCTGACGAACGCGAGGACGAAGAAGAGGCTGGCGAACGCGAGGTAGTAGCTGAGATTAGGCGCGTGGCAGCGCTCGCCCTCGAACTGAATCTGTTGAAAATTTTCAAGTATAAAAGAGATAATGCCGAGAGCACGAGAGCTCTGCTATGCTCTTGATACACCTACCTCGCAGAGGCAGATGCCGTTCTGGCACTCGCCGTGGCCCGAGCAGTTCTTGAGACCGCAGCTGTCGTTATCGCGGCTCATTATGCCGAACTTGAGCATCAGCATCGAGAGCGGATCGCGCCTCGACAGCCCAAGCATGCGTTCCATGATCGCCGAGGAGCCAGCGCTCTCGCCTGACCCACGCTCCAACCACTGAAATGACAATTATCCATCATTTATCCGCTAGCGCTTTATACTTTATTACATTCGACTGCGGACAAAAGCCTTAAATTTATAGTGCTTTTTTCTCTCTTTCTTTCTTTACATAAGCGCGCACAACGACGACGACGACGACGACGACGACGACGACGACACGCGCGCTCGCGGTTGCCGCGAATTAATGCGATTCCGACGCGGATTATGCGCAGACTGTGGCTAGCGTCTATTTGGATTTATCGGGAGAGCCTCTCGATGACTTTATCTTTCGCATAATGTAATACACAAGCGGTGCGCTTATTAAACGTCGATTTGCAATAATCGCCCGGCCAATCGAACGGCGATAAGCTTCGAACAGATCAATCATTTATTATTTTTTTTTTCAAATACTTTAGATGTGTCGTTGAGATTGGCTGTATACACCGGTCTCGAGAGAGAGTTGCGTGAATCGATAAAAGCAGACTGCACACACAACAACAATTGCGAAGAGTTGATGAAAAAATCATTAGCGTCGTCGGGTGTATTATGCTTGAGACACGTTACGCTCCTATAGTCGTGGAATTATTTATTGTGTGTTTGCGCGCAGGTAACATAATAGTAATGCGTCTAAAAGTAGCTGTTGTTTTCAAAGCTGCAAAATTCAAACGTTCGTAATTCACTTGTTTTTTTTTTATTTTTTTGCACAACTGCGGATAATCGCGTTTCTCTATAATTTCTTAATTGAAAAAAGGAATTAAATGTAACGTTGTTTTATAAAACTTTAATTAGAGCGAATCAATTGAACAAATGTAATTGAGATTAATTTTGAAAGGTAAAATTTATAATTTTCAATCATTGTTCTATACAAATGACCAATGAATTGGCAAAATTCCGTCGCTGCAATGCAATCTCACAATTACAGTCTATGAACATTCAAGGTAGGTTTGGTTTTTTGAACTCTCATAGCAGTCCTTGTGTAATACCATTACACCAGACGCAGTCACTGTCTTTTTTCTTCTTCTTTTAAACATGATTTACAGTCGTCTAAATAAAAGAATCTTCTTGATTTAACAAAGTCCTTGGTCTGCAATGCTCGTATTAAGATGTATTCAATAGATAACGACTGGCTAAGAGATGAAACTTGATCTCGATTCTACCAGATACAAGAGTCGTCGTATGAGCAACTTCACATTAACACCGAGAAATTTCTTTTGCCAAATTAATCTTGTTTTGCAAAAAGTATTTTTTATAATCATTTTTCCTTATTCGTAGATGTTAATCATTTATCGCCCACTGCAAATGTTACCTGCAGAAACACATCGTTGGCTGTTCTTATCTCGCGACGAGTGAGGATAAACAAAAGAATTTTAAAAAAGCACATTTTTAAAATTAGAATTTTCAATAATACTATATATGCAAGAGAGAAGAGCCGCGGAGAATACAACGAACTGCGCTCGCGAGATGAAGATCGGGACTAAAAGAAAAAGTGTCGAAGAAAAAAACAAGTCTGGTCCAGGATTGAGTTATAAAGAGTAGCGACCGGTATATAGCTCCTCCTCCTTTCTCTTCTTCGTTGTCTCCCATAAGCCCAAAATTTTGCTCTCGGCCTTTTTTTAAGGCGATTGGCTCAAAGACAGAACAGTCACTGACCCAACAAATGGTTGGAGAACCGGTTTTCTCTCGTAGCTATAACAGCGGACTCCAAATGGAACACGTGGAGTTTTAATGGCAAACGAATGGATTAAGTTTCTCAAATGCAATAAAGAGCGCGCGTTGGGACAAACTTGGAAGTTGATTGGTTTTTGCTTTGGGCAAATTTTAAAATAAAATCAGTTGGAACGCGGGTTTACGAGATATAGGCGAGCGCGCGTGCAAACTTGGCCAATTCAAAAGTGTTTCAGGTTTTTAAAGGAAATTCCATGGTATAGCGTTGTTTTAAAATGCCAACGAATCCGTATTAGATTAGAGGCCATTTTTGCACCGACAGTCACTTTCCTTGTTGAATTTTTTCGAGTTTGTTCGTGTATACTGACTTCGACAAAAAAAGAAAAATAGCATATATTTTGTTTTGTAGAATTTCAATCCTGAATTATTGTAATAAAATACAACGTCCTAGTTTTAGCTAGATTGAAAACTAGTAATTGACATATCGTTACAAAAGACAAGTGCTCAACCTATATTATTACAGAGTCATTGTACTTCTATAGAATGCGAACTTAATTTATGATTCAAACTGTTAACCCCGTTATTAGCTGCGACTTGAGCCAATGTGAAATCGTATCAGTTACATGTTGAAAATTATAAAAGTTATTAACGACGATAAAGGGGAAAAAAAGTGAATCACATTCGTTATCTATTATCCGCTGCTATCCTTAAAAATAATACCAAAAATGGAATAGATAAAGCAAACTCGTTTGTTAGCGCAAATGCACTCGAAGTAGATTACGAACAACTGCTCGTTAAAAGGGCTGTAATTTCGAATTTGACGATAAACGAGCGTTTATCTATATCCCGCTCGCCTCTATTATACTCATATGTATACCGTACACGTAGATAGAAAGTCAAGGAGAGAGAGAGAGAGAGAGAGCGCGCGCGTCTAAGTCGTTCATCGGCAGCTCTTTATTAGAACAGCTGACATATCGCGCTCTCCTATTATTCCACGCTAGCCGAGCATCAGGAACAAAAGTTAAGAGAATATCAGCCTTCATAGTCGAATTACGTAACTCTAGAGTGTCGATGTGTTGATCAGCCGGCATGAGTGCGTGCGAATTATTCGCGGCCGATGTTTATAAAAACGCCAACAGCCGCACAACAACAACAAGGAAGCAAAAAGGTCGATTGTCAACAAGGCTACTTGTACAAAAAATCTAGAAATCGATAAATCAGCAGATGCTGTATACGGGCTACATACCTGGAGAAGAGCCTCGCGGCTCCAGGGAAGTGCGCCGAGTCGCCGCGATTACTTTGTCCCAGCCAGAGCTGCAGCTCCGCGTTAGTCTCGCTGCGCGACGGATATACGTCTCTGCGGTCAGCGGTGGGCGAGCCCGCGGGGCGCACACGCAACACACACGCGCGCGCTCGCTTCGTCAGCGTCAGCGCTCTCCTCGTGCACCGGTGCAGCTCGTCGAGTGCAGCTGTACTCGGCTCTTCCTTCCCCCCGCCTCTCCCGGCTCCCGGCCCCGCGCGAACTCTTCCACTGTTATGGATGTTATATTCGCGCGAGTCGTTGCCTCTGCATCAGCGAAACGTAGTCGGTTGGTCGAGGAAACGTCCGAGAATCCAACATAATATCGTCGTGGATATACACAAAGTGTCTCTCGACACACCAACGTTTACACACACTGAGCGCGCGGCTTTGCTGCCCTTCCAATCTTCCAAAGCGCTCCGATATTTTGACGTGTATATCTATGTACGCACGTGTGCGTTGGGCCGAGTTAGCCTCACGCCACAGCTTTACCGAATGCTTTTTTCGACCGACGAGCGCAGTGTGTATGTGTAATCGTAAATGGACAGCGGTGTGTTATTGCTGACGACACGGTTAGAGAGTAGAACGGAGGCACTATATAGCGACTGCGAATTCGCGAAGGTGTTTGTTAGAGGGGCGTGTGAGGATTCCGGAGCACCGGCTACTGCGAGGGCGACTTGCTTTACTGTCAGTGTCGACTAAACACTCGGCAACGTGCGCGCGCGCGCGGGGGAGTATCACGCGTATGGCCAGACTCTGCTGTACATGCACGATACACGCTTGCGTGACTCCGCCGCATGAGATAAATGAAAATGTTTAGAGCCACGCACGGCTCTCTCTGTGACGCACTCGTCTCTGGGTACACGTCTCTGTGTGTGCGTTAAAACGACTAAGGCCACGCCAGCTGACGGACTAAGCACCGAACGAACTATCTTCACTTCTCGTTTCTTATATATACTTGTAATGCTCAACCGATCAGGGCCGTCATTGTTTTATATGGTCATCTATGTTATAAATAGTTTTTCCTTTTTTTTTATAAGACAAGGAAGGAGTTAATTTATTACTTTTACATTATTTTATAAAATAGGGAAGAGGTACAATTGAGGATTACTTAAAAAGCACAAAAGCTCTATTTCAAATACAATTTATCTATTTTCTTTTCAGTTATTGTGCATTATTGCCTGCATAATGTACAACGTTTTTTTTCAATTGTTATAATTAATTACATTAATTACAAATCACACAAATATTTACACAATTAAGTTATGAGATTTACATTTTCCATCTGACATTAGTGTCAAATAAAAATCATAAATTTAAGAAAGCTTATACATTAATAATTGTCTATTTGATGTTTACTTCTGGCCTCTTTATATAGTTTAATCATCTTGTGAAGATTCAGAGTATTTACAATACAACAAAATCAGAATTTTCATGATGTTAACTTATAAAGAGGCAAAATCAGAAAGTAACATTTGTGATCAAGTGATGAAGTCAATTGGAACCAATGTTAAACATTTCTCAATCTCCAATATCACTAATCTTTTTTCTTTAGAACATGAGTATTAATTATATTATATATCATGCCCAGTGTTAAACATCCAACTACAGCTGCTTGCGTACCAACTCGGAGCTGCATCAAAAACATTGAAGGAGAAACCAAAAAGCCTTTGGTTTTATACCTCCAATATCCATACCCTAACGCGGTACCCATAACTCCAAGACCTTGAATTTTAAAGCAATAACAAATAAAGTGTGCTACATAAAATTCATAGAAATAAGTTTTCAAAAAAACTTACTTGTTAATATGAGTCCTTTAGTTTTTACAGTTCGCACAACAGAATCAGTGAATCCTTCCTCTTCAAAGGTACTCTGAAAAGCTTCTCTTGGTTTTGGATGTTCTGCCATTGTTAAATAAGTTCAAGTGTTCTGCTAATCTGAAAACAAAAGTAATTTTGTTAATTAGTTTAATAGGCACCATAAAGTATCAGTTTGAAAAAGAATTAATTTATCCAAAAAGTTAACATATAATTGCATCATTCTTTCTCTCAAACTCATTTCACGCAATTTCGTAATTTTAACCTCTCAAAAAATTCGGAGCAAAATCAGTGCACCCCTGATACAGGCTCGAGTCAATTAGAAAATCGAACGGAAAAGCACCTTCACTCTTTTTCTTTCCAAGTTCTCCAGGTAACTATAAAAAAATTCACCCAAGGTCACGGTCTCGCACACAAATTTTCCACTGGCCTTGGCAGGTGATCCCAAACCAATTCGACGGTCACGATCACTAAAGTTATTATACAACTCGCGCGCGTGTACGAAGAATGTCGTCTGCAGCTGACGACGATACACGAAGGCGCAGGTTTATCAAGAAGAAAAGAAAAAGAGATTCCTCACCTTCGATATCTATAGCAGGAAGCAGACGTATTGAACTTCAACGTGATCGGAGCGCGCGCTTTCTGATCAATCAAAAATGCCTGCTATCAGATCCTAGAAGTCGACATCCTCAACGCCGGATGATGATTCGTAACGCAAGAGCTACGTAAAAACCCTATTCCATTGATATTATATACATATATTGATTTTAGCAAACATTTTACCGATTTTATATAAACTTTTGCATTACCAACAGTAGGTGTGATGTAAATCGTCGCTATTCACTGTCGGAAATGTTGAAATTTAATTATTTGGTAATTTATTGTTGAAATCGAAACAAACAATTATATAAAATCAATAAATGATTATAATATTGGGTCGTAATTTTTCAAATTTAAGCATCAGCAATGATGACTTGTTAGTTTTTAAATATAACAGTTGCACTTTATGCAGGTTTATTATCTTTTATCTATTACCAGGGCTGGTGAGCGATTGTGCTTTCTGGCATAATCGAATGCCATATCGAAAGTCGAATTTGGCTAGACTGCTCTAGCGACATTCGGGCTCGTGGTCTGCTAGACTCTAGCGAAATTCGACTTTCGATATGGCATTCGATTATGCCAGAAAGCACAATCGCTTCCCAAATGCGCGTGCGCTCGCTATCCTAGCCTAACCTTGGAAGAGATATGCAGGGCCGGCGCATGTGATTGTGGGAGGTATACGTGTGCTCCCGCGGCGCACACATTGTTCTATCAGCTCTCTTTTTCCCTTCAGCAGCGAGGCTATTACGGATTTTTCTTGCATCTCCGTGCAAGAGGCAAAGGGAGCCGCGAGCGCCGAAGAGAAGACTTGTTGAAGAGAATATTGCGCAGCCCGGCGTGGCGGCGAGTTATCGCCGAGGACACGAACTGGAGGATTACCTTCGCGGAGCCGGGAAGGGCCAGGTCAGAAAGAGACAGAGACGAAGAGAGAGAGGGATAATCGTCTTCGCCGAAGAGGGAGACGCGCAGGGGCATCGAGCGTGAATATACCCGCCACATTGAGATTGGCCCGAGAGAGCTCAAGAGCTTATCGCCGTTGGCCGGCACTGCCAGCCAAAGCGTTATCAGAGAGAAAGAGAGACTCGCGGGCGAAAGAGAACGAGCCCGGGCAACTCGGGGAGATGAGGAGCCTAGCCGTGGGGGCTAGTTGTCGCAGCAACCGCAGATCGGACGTCTAGCCGGCGCCTTTTCTTTCTCTCTCTCTCTCTCTCTCTCTCTCTCTCTCTCTCTCTCTCTCTCTCTCGCGCGCAGACCTCCCTCCAGCTCTCCTGCTCGCTCGCTCCTTTTCTCTCTCGTTCTCTGGTTTAGCGTCGGCGCTGCCGCCTCGCCCCGGCGCTCACGCCTCGATCTGATCTCGACCGTGGCCACCGTTGTTGGACGATGTGACCGGGCCCAAGCTTGGGCTGTACTCTTCTAGCCTCCTCGTCCTTTCGGCCCGTGCTGTGGCTCTCGAGGAAGTACCGAGTGGTAAGTACAGCTAGCGAAGACCCTCGTTCAAGCACTCGCTCGTGTAGGTACACATACATGCGACAGCAAGAGTATCGTCGTTTTTAGGCTCGACTCTTTCCACGAGTGCGTGCGTGTTTGTATGTTTACGGCTAGCGTGTCTGCCGAAAGCACTTGGGGTTAGAGTCAAGCATTAGGCTCTTTCTGGCTGTGTTATGTGTACTGGAGGCGCGCGTGCTTGAGCTTCGATTAGTAGTTAGATTGCCGGGCTGGTTTCGTCAAGTAGTTGCAGTGCTGCTTTTCTTTGGGCTTTTACATGCTTACTCGGCAGCTATTGTTACACATGAGTTGTGTGCCGTACTTGAGGGAAGGTCGTACGGATGTTTGATGTTAGCTCTGATTGATTAGTAACAGCAGCAATGCGTGCTTCAAAGTTCTTGTCTCTCTGCTTGTTGACAGGCAAATCATTTGTGACTACTTGACCACAAAGATGGAACATCATGAGAGTGTTTACGAGCAAATCATTGAGGTAAATAACACAAGCCAAGCTGGAAATGAATTTTTGCCCCAGCAGCTGGTGCAGGAAATTGTTGTGCATAATGTGAACGATCAAGGCTCGGCTGAAAACTGTGACATGTCTGGCATTGAGATCATATTGCCAAGTGATTGCATAAATATACAAGAGCAAAGCAATATTATCATATGCAATGCTTCAGACCTAATTGGCCATGAAAAGCATAGTGAAATTACAAACATACAGCAAGAGCCTAGCAAAGATCAAAGTCACTCACAGGCAAACATTATCCAAGGAAATTTATCTAGCTGTAGTTTGGATGAGGTTTTTATTTACTTTATTTTTCTTTTATTTTCATTCTTAGCTGATTATTCAGTAAATTATGATTGAAATACTTTTTCTTCATACTTTATATTTAATGATTTTTTCTTTTTCTTTTTCAGCAAAAACTAGAAGAATTTATTATACAAAATCAGACTACCTATCATCCTGAAAATTTTGATGTAAATCACTCAGATTTAGTTGTAAAAACAGAAAATGGTAATATTTCTGAAATAGTTACAAGTTCAACTGTAACCGCTTCTTTAATGAATGTAAATACATCTGATTCTTTATTAACAGATAGTGAACCTGTTAAAAATGAAAATACTTTAAATAACAGCCAAAATGTTATAGACAAATTAAGTGACTGTAAAGAAAAAAATTTAATAGAGCCCAAATCTAATCAAGTATTGGAAAATCAAGTTGAAAGTGAAATATTAGAAATTTTAGATCCTCCAGTTCAAATTGAAAATAGTAAACCTATGGAAGAAGTAACTAATTCTTCTGTTAAAGAAGATCTTAGTAAAATTACTAATGTAGAAGAACAAGAAATTAAATTGGAAAACCATTGTTCTGTAGAAGAAAATAAGGTAGAAAAAATAAAAAGTTCAAATAGCAATAGTAATACCCCAAACAAAGAAGATATTCAATCTATATCTCAAGAAATAGAAAAAACTGATGGTGAGAAAAAAGTAACAGACACTATAATAGAAAGTGTTGATGATTTACAGTCAAGCGATGTTGCTGTTCTTGCTGAATTTGGTACAATGGAATATAATGTGAAAGAAGATGAAAAATCAGAAACCGAAGTCACAGTTGTAGATTCAGTACAAAAAGTTGTAGATTTGGCCAAAGAAACTGCAGATAGCAAATCTGTAGATATTAAAGAGCTGAAAGAAACAAAGACAACTGAAAAGCAATCAACAACAGAAATAAAAAATAATGATACATCATTATTGGAACTAGATAGTAATGATGAAGATTCAGATATTAATTTGCACCTCTCGGCTGATCAGTCGACGGAAAATCATCGCAAAGTTATTCAGGATATCTTTGATGACTGGCAAGACGAAAATGGAGAAGAAGAAGTTCAGTCTTCAACATCCAATCAATTAAGTAAGGAGCCTCAAGACTTGGTTGAAATGGAATTGCAAAATCTGCTAAATGAGGAAGCGCAACAAGAAGAGATTTCTCCTTCCAAGAAATTAGAGAATTCAGTAAACAATGTAGAGAAGTCAAAAAGTGATGAACAAACTAAGGGAAGCTCGTCTGTAAAACCAAAAACTGTTAATATGGAAAAAGTGCCGTCAAAGTCGACGATCAAATCCCCTAAATCAACTTTAAATTCTACTCCAGCCAAAGGTAAATATTACATTTTATTCATAATAAGAATTTATCAAAAACAATATGAATAACTTTTATTGGTGTTTTCAGATCATGGTCAATCACCAAAGAATCCTAACCAGAGTCATTTGGAGTCAAAAAAGCATCAGTCACCAAGACCGGGAGTCAAAGTTCCGGGCTTGCATTTGACGAGCCAGATTGCATCAACGGCTGAGGTAAATGAAGTTCTAAAGGAGCGGTTACGCGAAAAACAGAAGGATCTGATGACTCCGAAAACTGCAGATATAGTTTTTGTAAAAAAGATTACCCAGCGGCTATCTAGCCAACTCTCAGCTGGAGGCGCGAGTGGTGTCGTTCCTCCGCTGATACCGATACACACCTCCCAGGGGGAGAGCAGTGATGTTGACAAGACCAAATCGACGACAGACACTGTGTCATCTTCGTCGCTAGAACTAAATAAGTCGTCCACTGATAATAAAGAGCTTTTAGCAATTTTGGAAGGAGATGTAGATCCTGATTGGTCATATCTTCAACCTCATGGTGTATTAGAGGAGAGCAATAAGACTACCGAGTCTCATAGCACAGGTAAGTAAATTTTTATGCACTTATTACATTACAGTTGAAAAGTGTAATGTGATAAATATTCAAAATACACAACATCTATATAGGTTTAAAAAATAGTCAAAAAATATATACATGTTAATCAATTTTTGTAGGTTCAAAACTAGATCCTGCTATTGAAAGAGAATTGGCTTTAAAACAGCTTCTTGAGCTACCAAATATTCCGTCGAAAAAAAGTAATACGAGCAAACAAGCAAAGCAGACTAAGAGAACAGGAAAATCGGCCAAAGATGCTGAGTCTAAGCAGGTCGGTGAGAGTGACATATCAAAGGAGATCATTAGTCTAGCTTCGTCGGAGGACGACTCGCCGAAAAAGGAAAAGATCAAACAGCAAAAGGAAAATAACAGCCATAATGCACGAAGCAGCGACGTAATTGAATTGAGCATCGAAGAGTCGAGGTCGGGGAGAAAACGTAAGCTCACAGAAAAAGCTCGTGAACATGAGCTTACTGTGAAACGCCAAAAAGTAAGTCTGCAAATTGTATCAATATTTGTTTTCAGATCGGAAATCACTTTTTATTTAAATTTAAATTTACTAAAAATGTTAATAAACAGTATTTTTAATGACTCATTTTTGTATTTTAGCAAGTTCTTAAAAACAAAGGAATAGCAGATACCAAGAAAACGTCTTCAGAAGAAACAAGCAAAGAAAATGACGCGCAAAAATCTGAGACTAAAGTTGCTACTCCCAAAGCCGAAACAACGAAATCGTCCCGAGAATCGAGTCCGTCCACGGAATCGAAGCAAAAGAAAACTGAGGGAAAGCAGCCGTCACCAGTGTCGCGAGCAAAAAGTCCTAGCAACTTAAGGGGTAGAGCGTTGGCTGCTTATCGGCGCACAAAATTGCGCCTGACTCACAGAAAAGATGCCCCTATTACCAAGCGCAAAATCGCTGTGAAAAATTTGATCAGACAAAAAAAGATCGCAGCGGTAAAGGCGAAAACAGCAGCTACTACTGAAGCGTCAACAACAACAACAACAACAACGTCGTCACCATCGTCGTTAAATAAAAGTTCTACGGAAAAACCAGCAAATACAACGCCCTCTGCTCCCAAAGTTAAAAAGTCAAGTAGCGAAATTGACCGTTTATTACAAGACGAAGGAGTCGTAAATTTATTGTATGACGTTAAACAGCCGGATTCGCGCAAAAGACTAATACCAATTACGAAATCGCAAAAGAAAATTATGGATGTAGATAAAGCTGAACGAGAGCTTAAGCTTAGAACAAAACTTGTGAAGAATGCTGTACTAAGGATGAGAAATACAACTTCTTCAATGTCCAAGGTTTCGCCAAGGTCCAGAAGAAATCTATCTGTAAGTTTGTTTCATTTTGTACTTTTCTTGTAACATCTTATTTTTATTGTAATATCTTTTTTATTTATTTTTTAGTCATCCTCGTCAGTTGAGCAGCCTTCAGTTCAGGAGAAAAAATCAAGAGAATCCAAGTCGCCTGTACCTCTGGATTTTATAATTCCAGCGAAAATACGAAATGCAGCAGATGCGTCGCGTATTATTCGCAGACATTCGTCAAGCTCGTTTTCGAGTACATCAGCAAGTCCGCGAGTTAGTATCGATCAACCTCCTGAGTCATTAAGGATTGATGATCCTGAGGTTGAAACCAAGACCAAAAGAAAACTTTCTCACGATTCAAGTGATAAACTGGAGGTGAAGAAAGGCAGAAAAAAGGTAAGGCTACAATCACAAGTTCATTTCATAATAGATGCAAACATTTTTAACTTACAATTTTAAAATATTTTTCAAATCTTACAGTCGATACCAAAGACAGAACCAGAAACAAAGGAGACAAGTGAAAAAACTCCAACAAAGAAAGGTCAAGCGAAAAAAGTGAATACAAGATCGAATACTGCGACACCACCTGCGGCAGTTCCGGTAAAACCAGCTTCCAAAAACAAGAAAATATCAAAAGGGAGAGATTCGATTGATTCTCCACCAGTCGAAATTAAGTCTCCTGTAAAAAGTCAAGAAGATCTCTCGGCTTGTTTGGCTGAAGCTGTTACGGCACTCCTCCCTAGCCTCAATGCTTCTTCGCGATCATCTAGTGGAACTGCAAATCGTAAAAAAGGTAAATTAAGAGAAATGAATATATTAATGTCAATCGTGTTTATTTCTAAAACGAAAAGCTTAATAATGTGATGTTTTAGGAAGTACTAGTGCTAAGATGTTGGATGAAGATAAAGTAGATACTAAAAAAGTATTTAGTAATAAGGAAATCAGTGTAAGATATCATGGACACCTTGTTCAATTAATACTAACACCCTCGACACCAGTGTCAGGTATTAGGAACGCGATTACTATTCAGGTAAATAATAAGTGATACATATTTTAATAAAATCCTTTTCATGGTTATAATAAGCGATTTATTTTTACAGGTAATGAATGAACTTTGTGAAGCGTTGTCAATTCTAAGAAAGGACGATGACTGCCGCGTGGTTTTGTTTACTTCGACAGGAACGAGCTTTTGTGAAGGCTTAGAAGTATCGACTCTGCTTCATTCAAATAAGGAAGAACGAAAAACTCGCGCAGAAGAAATGGCTTCTACAGTCGAGTAAGTATACCATTATGTATACTTTTATGCTTGTAATAATGTTTTATGGCAACATTCGTAGTATTTTATTTGATCAAAATTACAAAAAAAGTATTATTTTGATAAATTTTCAGGAAATTCATAAGATGTCTAGCATCGTTTAACAAGCCAATTGTGGCTGGTGTACAAGGTGCAGCTATTGGTTTGGGAGTAACAATGCTGCCTTTGTTTGATCTTGTGATAGCTAGTGATAAAGCAACGTTCAGCACGCCTTATAGTAAATTGGGACAGATAGCTGAGGGTGCTGCCGTTTTAACGCTTTCTCACAGCCTTGGAAGTGCAGTGGTAAGCACACGCAAGTTAATTTCTCAACCTTTAATAATTGTATTTATTTTACGCAAAACATTGTATTTTCTTACGACTGGTTTTACAGACAAATGAGTTACTTTTGGGTAGTAGAGTCTTAACGGCTAGTGAAGCTTTAAGAGCAGGTCTTGTTACAAGAGTTTTGTGGCCTGATAGGTTTCAGGGAGAGCTTTTACCATCATTGAAAACAATGAGCGAACAATCTGCACAGGTAAAAATTTATATAGTAATATATAGATTAAAAAAAAAAGAAATTCTTAAATAATTTTTAATTTTAGTCAATGGAAGCAACGAAAGCTTTATTACGGCAGAGCTTACGACAAAAGCTTAATTCAGCTTTAGAATCTGAAAGTTTGCTGTTAGTACAGCATTGGTGTTCTTCAGAGTGTCAAGAGGCTATAAAAGCCTATATCGACGAAAAGGGTCAGTGAATAAAAATCTTAATAATACGTATTGTCGAAGTGAAAGAAAATATCCCTTCTCAACTACAAAAAGATGTAAAGTCTTTTGTGTCACTTTTGAGTAGTGGTGAACAGAGTGATTCGATCATTAACGATAAATTGGAATAGTGACGTTAAATATGATTATCGCGTCGCGTCGAATAAGTGAAAAACTAATAATTGACTCTGTTTCTTTAGTGTAATTTTGCTTTATTTAAGATGTTTACCTTTTCTAAATTTGTTTTGTCAGTAACTTGATTCGTTTAAATATTTATTTTGTTTTAAAATAATCGCTACAGCAATAACAGTAATATTTTTCCTGTGTGAAAAAACTACACCCTTACACAACATTACAAACTGTTTACATAATTGCAAATGTAAGCGTGGAAATGCAAATATTTGTATTGTAGATTATGGATTTGTAATCAAATCCTATTACTATTAAAACAAACATAAATAGACATTGTGAGTTTGTGGATATGAGCAAATGCAAAATCTATGATTGCGTCAAATTACGACGAATGATTTATTTTACATATTTACGAGTAAAAGATAATGTAAGAGTGACTATTGCAAGATGGAGTATTTTAATATTGTACTTGTAAGTTTAGTTGTAAGAAGATACATCATATACATAAGCATTTTGTCGAAAATTTATGTTAGAAAGAGACTACTGTTGGATTGAATAAACAAAATCCAAATGCTAGATAGATTTGTTTTTATAGTCATTATTAGAAATCATATTGTCATAGCAGCTTTTTGTTTAAACATTTTTTGACTTATTTGTAATTCATTATAGATCATAAAATTGTTCTTTTGAAGCATTTTTGTGCCACAAATGTAACTATTAAAATAATTGCGACAAGTATCTTAATCATTCAAACATTAATTCTATGTTGAAATTAAAAAAAATTATATTTTTTATACATTGTTAACATACCTTACGACTTAAAACGTGTTAAGGATTATAAATTATGCAAATTTTGATAGGTTTGATTAAAATTTTGTAACAATAACTAATTAAATAGAAAACATTCTTATCATACTAAAAATTTTGTTTAAAAAATCCTTAAACGATGCAGAAAATAGTAAATTACCTAGTATGGAGTTAAAAAATGTTTACAAAATTCATGAAAATTTATATTATTTTTCAATAGCCAAGTATGAATAGCAGGGAATATAATTTGTTTCTGTACAATAATTGTTTTCTATTCTTATAAGCTTTGTTTTTATAAATATTCATTTTCAAAAATAAAAATTTGAAAGTTTCATTGAATAATAATCAGATTTTCTAAAGCACCACCTGTTAAATGAAATGAAAAGTTTAATAACGACGAAATTATTATTAAAAATTAAACGAAAATGATAAAACAGACAAGCACGAAGGTATACAAGAAGAAAGACGAATCGCAATAAAAATATGAGGATTACAATTTTGATTTCCGATATCATCGAGATATGGCACGTATGAGTGCCTGTATACGTGTGTATTTAATCGACCGGCAAAGTTCGTTGCTCCCCCACCTTTATTCTCTTATCTTAAAAAAAAAGTCTCCCGATACGCATCCTGGAGTCGATAAGGTTGGCGTTCGCGAGAAAACGTGTAACAGTAGGCGGATTCAGCGGGAGAAAGGACGGAGAGACATCGGTATCCGCGTTAAAAGTCACTTCTCGTCGCCCTGGTAAATCACTTTCGTCCGAAAATACCTCTCGGATGATCGGCGCGCGAAAACCGCGAGAGAGAGAGAGAGAGAGAGAGAGAGAGAGAGAGAGAGAGAGAGAGAGAGTGTTGTCCGCGTGTACGCCGGGTGGCGGGAGGCAATCAGCCGAGTTGCTACTACCCCTGGGATCGTTTCTATTTTTCGATCGCGGAAAGCACCGCCTACGCTATTGCCCCAGGCCCCGTGTCTCGGACAGGCGAGGCTTGTCGGCTCAAGGATCGTCGCGCATCCCGATAAGATAAGGCCCCCGCGTGTATACAGAGCGTGGCTTTGTCGGGAGCGGACGCAATTAGAGCTACCGCGTTAATTTCTCCTTGGGCAGAGAGTCGGGCTGGGGGGAGGTGGGGCTGGCGACTCCTCTCGGCGGGATAGACCGAGCGTATTTCGAGAGGCGCAGTCAGTAGGCGCGCGGCCGTCGTTGCTGCTGCCGCCGCGTCCCGTCGAGATATATTATACAGGGGGCAGTAAGAGGAGAGAGAGAGCAGCTTTGCTCGATTTTGTAAGCGCGCTCTCGCTGTTTTGGCTGTCGTATACCGCGCGCGTGGGTGCCACCGCCCTGCCGAGCTAGAGAGAGAGAGAGAGTTGTTGATTCGCGCTTTAGTACTTCTCGGCTATAAGCGTTCGTTATATGCGAGCAGTGCTCGAGAAGACACGCGGCTGTGCGCGCGCGCGCCTGCTGTGCTATCTCGCTCGCGCGCTGAAAAGTGAGTGACAAGTGGGGCTCTTTCTCTCTCTCCATCTCTCCATAAGCACGTACGAATTTTATTTTTGGGCCTAGCCGTTGCTTTTCCTCGATTGTGTCTGCGATGAGCCTGTGCTGGCTTCTTTTCTTCTATTTTTCCCTTTTTCCTTAAAGCTTTCAATATCCGATGACACATGATTTGTTGACGTTACCAACGGCTTGATTTAACGCCTAGCGGCTTTCGCGTTGCGTATAGAGGCATCGACCGAAATACACGGGGAGGCGCGCTTAACTGTCGCGTTCGGAGTTGATTTTATAAATACCTATATAGTACCTGCCTGCGGCTCAAGTTGCGCAAGGGAGCTCCGAGCTTTCCATCGATCCCTGCTTCCTCCCTGCTTTCAATACGATCTCGACCAGCCAATGATCAATACGCGCGCACCGTTGGAGAACGCCCAAACGCCAGCGGGGAATTAAGAATCAGGCTCGTCGATTAAACTTGTAATTACGATAATTTACACTTGTAGCTAAAGCAACTCGGAGCGAATAAGCCAGCACACTTTATCTTCGAATCTTGTCAATTGCTTCTCGCAGCAGCTAACAATTGAATATATACAACACATATCTCAACGAGTTTAGAGTGTAGAAGCCAGTATCAGTGACAGTATCAGCTCGAGCCCAAGCCGAATCTACAAAGCAACAGCGAGTGCAAGTTGGAAATACAGAGGGATGAGGCAGCCGAGGATGACGAGGCCGGCAGGCTCAATCGCCATGTCACGTAAGTGCGTCTATGTGTCTGCCTCTACTGTTGCTATAAGCGCGATGGGAGCGCCGGGGGGCAAGTACAATGGCCCGTTGAAAAAGCCAGCCAAGCGCCCATTGTTTATCCGGTCGGCGCGTGCCGCGACGGGGTTTTATTGTACGGCAATTGCCTGGGAGGATATAGAGGTAAACACAATTAATTTAATTTGAGAGATGAACGAAGAGAAAGAGGGGGACTGGTCGTTTTTGCTCTCTTTCGATAATCGACCGATTTCGCACCTGAGAGATTCGATTAGTCGCTCGGCGTCGCGCGTATATTTTTACTGTAGCAGCAGCAAGCGCCGAGAGGAGTTGGGCGAAATTCTTGGCTTCGGCATTGGCTCGTTGAGTGATTTATGCGCTTAAGCCTCTCCTCGGAGCCTCGTGCGCGCGCTCTCATTGCGATGATCGAGCATCATCGGCCGCAATTGCTCCTGCTGCTGCTGCTGCTGCTGCTTCATCATCGACCAAGAAAGACCGCAACGTCAGCCGTTACGTTAATCTATACACGAAAATGCTCTCGGTCAATTTTTTCTTGTATACTAACAGGCGTGAAGTAAATTCTCGGGGGGATATGCGATAGGCGTCGTCGGGGCCGACTAGTGAAAGTTTTGGGCGAGCAAAGCGAGATGCGCGGGGGAGTAGCCTATCTCTCTTACTCGAGCTGCGGAAAAGCGTGTGGGACGAGGTGTCTACGATCTAGCCGGGTACATGTCTCCGCTTCACCCCGCGTCTCTCTCTCTCTCTCTCTCTCTCTCTCTCTCTCGACGACGACGACGACGACGAAAGTAAACTCGCGAGCAAACAAGTTTTTCGCTGGTCCGCGCGCGGAAACGCTCGCCGCGCTTTACGGCAGCAGGCTCTCTCTCTCTCTCTCTCTCTCGGCCGTCACCTCGAAGCCCCGGCCAAAATAAAGAATGACGAATCATCCGAAATAAGAGGCGCAAGCGGCACGGAGAAAAAGACTGTGAGAGCGGCTAAAGTCGCTTTTAACAAGGGGGGCAGCGTAGGGGGAGTGTGAGTTTTCAGCGCGCGAAATCCAGAGGCAGTGCGCCGTGGCGACAACGACCTTCGCGCCGCCCAGACAACGAATCATCGCGTCGCGACGGCCGAGGGTCAAGCTCCGAAATAAAACGCCGCTCTCGGCCTTCGTCTCTCTCACTCTTTCTCTCCCACTATAAGTAATCTTCGTCTCCCCTCCGTCTTTTTGCCGGATGTAAGCTGGATACGAGAGACTATCAGGACGTCCGATATAGAGCATCGTGTGTGTATCGTCGTTGCAAAACGACAGGATCGCCTCCTGCTCGCTCTGCGCGTCTTTTTTTTTCTTTCCCTTCCCGTTAGTAGGCCTCAACCGATTCGACGAGGAAGTCCTCTCGCCTCGGAGCTATAGGGCTTACGCATGCTTTTATGTATACCTGCCTGTCTTATGTACGTATACTTTCGCGAGCTGCGCGTCTCTCTCACGCATCGTAATCACTCGCGGCAATACGCGTATACGTATATAGCCATATTCCCTTTCTCTCTCTTCATCGGATTTTCTCAGGAGAGCGTGATTATCGAGCGAAGAGCCGCGAGCTCTCGTGCGGGGCTATATGGGGTGTTCAAAAATGTTGAATTACAATCTTCACTTTTGGTCAACAGGATATGATGATACGTGTTCTCTCCTGTATACGCGACGATAATTTCACAAGAGTCAAAGTGGCGGACGCGCAAGCACGGCAAGCATGAATGATGCGTTATTCTCGGCGAAGCTCCGGCTTTTTTTCATAAATTTATAAATTTATAAAAGAGCCTGGAGAACACGTAATAATAATAATAATAATAATAATAATAATAATAATAATAATAATAATAAACTACCGTCGCTCGTTGAATCGCTTTAAATTTAGCGCTGAAAAATATAGATTATCCGATCGGTTTGGGGGTAGGGAGGGAGAGCCGAGCGCATGAAAGTGTAAAGGAAAGAGAATAGCCGACAGAAATATAACGCTGTGTACGACGAACGGAGGTGGACCGGGGGGACTATACCGGAGAGAAAGGGGACGTATAAATAGATAACAAGCCCTTGTGTGCTGCGGAGACACGCGCGTTCGCCCGTTCTCTCTCAGACACACGGAAAAAAGAGTAACAATCGACCTAATGCCAATGCTCCGATGTGTGTAGGTTGGTTAGCCGAGTGTCGGGATGGCTGCTGTGAAGGAGAGGGGATAGATCGTGGGTGGCGGAAAATACGGAAAACGACGAGAAGATTTAATGAGATGGTCCGCCGCGATTATAGCGTAGCGCGGCCAAATTCTGACGCGAGATGCCTTATATACCTTGCCGTCTAAATGCTTACACGTGTATAACGTTTTTCCTCCTGTTTTACGACTTTTTTTTCATTTTCTTTTTGGAAACGATCGTAATTCATTGGTATTTTGGTTTTTTTCTATTTATGTTTTTTTTTTTTGTGGAAAATATTCGGCAAACAACGATTTTTTATAGGAAACAATGTACTGTTTTCTTTTTTGTCTGCGATGATATCGAAAAAAAAGTCGAATGTAATACACTGCCGTTACGTAGAGGCCGATCTCGGATAATTGATATATATATTCATTCTAGCCTTGCGTTGAATAAACTGCCGTATAATGGCCCGAATGATTTCTTCGGCGAAGCCTGGCATTATGTTGCTCCTTCGCAGCTGTGCTGCGATAATAAAGACCGACCGTTCCGCGCGAAATAAAAACGCGGTAGATCAACCGTTGCGAATCGTAAAACATCTTCAAAATGATAACTCAATTTGGCCCGTAAAAAATTGAATTTTAATACGAGACTTCTTCCTAACGAATTCTCTCTCGAGAAAAGAAATGCAGGAAAGAGAGAAAATATAAGTATAGAAAAAAAATTGCGCGCATAAATATACCACATATATAAATTTGGGAGATCGACGCCGGGCTAAAAAAGAAAACTCCCGAGAGAAACATCCGCTCTCGGCAATTAGGCTGACTAATCGAGAGCGGAACCGATAAACAGCTCGTTAAAAAAGAGACGCCAGGGGAGGGGGCACGAAATCTGGCACGAAAACGCCTCGCGACCCCCGAGTTTTAGCATAGACGACGCGCACTAGCCTCGGAACAATGGTGAATTTTCTCATTTCGATATGCCCCCTCGTTGAATAATCGGCGAAAGAGAGTGCCTGTAAGCTTGCAAAGCGCGCCTTGGCTTCATTAGTGGGAGGATTAAAGCCGAGAGAGGAGCGAGTAGATCGGATGACGGGAGGATGAAAAATTTCAATGGCTGGCCTTGGATTAACAATATGACTGTACAGCCGGTCGTTTGTGATTTTTAATTTTATTTTTTAATTTCGTCAGTAGCTCATCTCCAGCGCCTCATATAGCCTCTTTGTAGCCTGATCGTCAGTTACGAGAGATTAAATCTTTTGACGAGGCGCGACCAAATAAGCTACCGGTACGCGACACCTTTTTGTTCCTTCGTTCGTTGGCTATATCCGATTGGGGAACGGTAATTTACATTTTTTTTTCTCATTTGACTTATTACTATCTTCGCTCGTTTAATTTATTGATTATATCGACGCGGTTGTTAAGCTCTTATATATAATATATCCACGTCACAGTTCATTGTTTCCATTGTTAGACTCTCTTTCTCTTCTTTCGAGCCGTCGTTAAATAGCTCGAAAGCCAAGCTCGGGCCGTCTACTTAACATTTATTCCAAACGAATCGATTATTCAAGTGCAAAGACAGCTGATGCTAACCGAGCCGTGTGCCAATAATAAAAAGAACCGAAACTCGGTAGCTCTATAAGCGTGTTTTTATATGCTGCCGGCGCAATTACCGCGTAACGCCAACCAGTGTATATGCCATATCATTCAAATCGCAGCCGCACTTGCTCCGTTCTCGGCGCTAATGACGAAACCTCGGTGGTCGTTTTAAAAAGCCTTGTGAATCGAAGCGTATACGCTGAGAATGAGCGGGAGGCAGCAACTGTCGGCCGTCCTTAACATCGCGTGCACGCTCTCGTGGTATATGCTCGGCCGCTCGAAGTCGCTCGAAGACGACGAGCCGCAGAGCAGCGAGAGCTTGACAAAGAAGAAGACGCTCTGGCAGTGCAGTCTCTCCGCGTCCACTCTACGAACGCGCGCGACAGAGAAAGCAGAGGGAGAGAACGGTCACGCGCGCACATAGAGTCGTATGCGTGGGCTTGTGCGTGTCTACGTACATACGTGCAGCGGTACAGGGGGGAGGGGAGAGCGAGTGCGCGCGCAGGCATCCATCTTGCGCCCATGAGCGCAGTAGTCGTCGGCGTGCCTGGTTCGGCGGCGGATGGGCCGGCTCGCGCCCATCAGCCCCCGGGCCTTCTGGTCCAGCCGCCCAACTCGCCTCGCTGCGGCCCGTGACGCTGACACTGCTCTCCTCCTCCTGGGGCACTCGATGCCAGGGCTACGGACAGCCAGGTAAGAGCCGGCTCTCCAACGCGGCTGCCCCGGCCGCGGAAGGCCACGGCCTTCGAATCCTCTCTTCCTCTTCCTCCTTCCTCTCCCCCCACCCTCGTTCTCTCGTTCTCTCTCTCTCTCTCTCTCTCTCTGTCTCGCGCGCGCTGAGATGCTCAACGTTCGTTTATAACAAGCCCCGAGTGAGTGTGTGACGGGCATAAGTGCAGCAATACGCTCCTGCTCCGAAATGCCTTCTGGAGGCCAGTCGGCTCTTTGTGTAGGTGTATACGTGGGCGCAGTGATAAGCGCGCTGTAGGTATAGCGGTGTGTAAGACGCGCGGCGCGTAGTGTCGGGCGTAGGAAAGCGGCAGCGATCGATGAAACGGTATAATCATCCGGCCGAGATAAACATCGGGCGCGGACAGGTGTAGTGCGTGTGTGCCGCCAGCTCGCTCGCATTGAGAGCACGCGCAAGTATATCCGTTACTTGTCATTACTCCGACCGCCTCGTCTATTATTTTTACCCATTTCGCATATCCCGGATAAGCGCACGTTGCACTCTCGCATTTACGTGCACGTAGTTGTAGATGTACAGCTCAGAGGCGTATGGCTCTAGTGGCTTATCGAGCGTATAATAGGGGCGCGCTCGTATATCTCTATCGGCGGGCCACCTAGTTTCGGGCTCGATGACCGCCGCTCCCCCCGGCCGCGTCTCTCTCTGTTGTGTGCCAGCGGAATCAATGCAGGGGCCCCCCTTCCCTCGGGTTCCGCCTTCATACGAGCAACAACCTTTCTTGCGCCACCAGCCGAGATTCCTATACCGCCAGGTTAAATTCCTACGAGTGCATGACGCAGCCGATAAACATCGACGGGACTGCAACGGCGGCAGAAGGGCCGAGCAGACAGAGAGAGGGGCAGGCTCGGTGGAGGCACGACTTTACTCCAATACCAACTAGACACACGAGCCAGACGCGGCACACGTCAATGGCACGCACGTGAGCGCCGCAAAGAGTCTATATACACGCCACTGCCTCCTCTCTCTTTCCATCTACTTTTTTTGTCTTTCGTCTTGTAAGTAGTCGTCGCGTGCCCTACGGCGGTGAGTCGCCCGAGAGGAGAGGGGAAGACGCCCGGCTCGATATCGCCGCCGACCTTTAAGAGAGCGGAAAAAAAGCTGTCCGGAGCCCTCCCCCTCCCTCCCAGCCGCCGTTGCGTGACATTCTCGCGAGAGCGAGTGCGCGCGAATCCAAGGGGCCTCGTTTCTGCTCTCGGGTTACCGAGAGACACTCGCCGGCTCACGAGGGGCCTTATTCGGTGCGTTTAACAAGGGGGGCAGGCGACGGAGGGGCAAGGGAATGAAGAGGTCGGATATCGGGGAGGGCGAGCGCGCACGGGGCTAATGACTGCGGCGAATCGTCGAGGAAGAGACCGGAGAGAGAGAGAGAGAGTGAGCGATGATACGGCTAACGATCGCTTACCGATTCGGGCTCGGCTTAGGCTATATATAGGCAATCGGAGAGCTGCACGCATCCCTCTCTTTGAGACTCGATAAAAAATAGTCTCGAGGCGCTTCGAACGAGGGAGAGGGAATGAGAGTCGGTTTATAGCGAGGTGATTATAGGATCGGAGGACGCTCCGCGGCGGGGAAATTATTTTTGGATTGACAGAGCCCGACAGCTGGGAAAACAAATTCCAGTGGTATAGCTCTCGCGGTGCAGTAGGAGCTTGCCGCTGTCGCCGTTGGTGGTTTCAACGAAATCTAAACGCTATACAGTTTGATCTTTAGTCAATGTATATACAGCAGAGGGGATTTTGTCGCACATTATGCCCTCGAGCGAGCAGCTCTCGGCCTTGTATCGCCGAAAAATCGGTCTCGCTCAGCGCGCTCTATATACGCGCGCGTGTAATTCCAGTTCACCCACTCGGTCCACCTTGCACTTTCACCGCGCGGCGGCCGATCGAGAGCGCAGCGGAAAAAAAGGAATCGGTGTTATCAGGCCGACTATACGCAGGCGCCGTCGCGGTGAAAGCACCTTTCGGGCTCGCGGATATATCGCTTACCCCCCCCCCCCCCCCCCTCTCTCTCCATCTCTGTCTTTTCGTTATTGTATAATTGAAATGAGGATTGTCGTTGCAGGTTCGCCAAGTGAGAGTCTGGCCATCTTGCGCTCGGTTGTGCCGATCGAACCGAGCCTAGATGGACAGGTGGAGGAGTAAAGGCCGTCCGGCGTTCGTAGCTGAGGACAGTCTCCTACCGCCGACTCGGCGGCTCGCCGCCACAGGCAACTCCTGCCCGAGCCCACCACCACCTCCCCTGCTGGACAAGCGGAGGTCGAAGAAGTGGTTTCCCCACAGGATCGATGGTTTCATACGCAAGGTCACCTCTTACCTCGACGCCCAGACTTCCTCCTCCTCTCTAGAAGATCTGGCCAACAGACCGCGCAGACGAGCGAGAAGTGAGCTTTTCTCTTTCGACTAGTCCGGGTAATAAGGGGATTTCTAAGCAGACGTGTCTGTTTACAGGTAAAAAGACGAGCAAGAGCAGATCGGCGAGTTATGCCGATTATGCCGATTCCTGGCAGTCCCAGCGTCCCGCATTCGCATCGGCATCGGATTACCTGCGCACCGCCGAGGACCTTGCCAACGCCAACTACAAGCCCGGAGCTGGGGCAGCGATGACGACGACCCTGAGCCGACTGGAGGTGCCCGACGCCGGCAGGCACTCCTCCTCTCACCAGTCGAGGAGCAGCGACGGCTCGGTCGAGGGTCGCCGGATGCGCTGCCGCGACGGCGTCAAGGCCCGGGTCGAGGCGAGGCGGGACCGGCTGCGCGACAGCAGCCTCGACGAGAGCAGCAACGACGAGCAGATGCTGATCCAGCAGCAGCAGCAGCGGCCCGGAGTCCCGGCCGAGGCCCCGCCGCCGGCCCAGCTGGCCAACAAGCGCAGGTCCCGGGCCTCGAGGACCGAGCGCTACCTCAAGCGCATGTGCAACGGCGCGGCGAACGGTAACGCGAGCCGAGCCGCGGACCACTCGCGAGCCAGGCAAGGCGAGACGTTCCGCCCGATCGAGCCCTCCTCGGGCCACAAGTACAATAGCCCCCAGGCAGCCGAGCCGAGCGCTCGGGACCCCCCGCTGCCCCCCAGCCCCGGGCTCACGGCCAACGGCAACGCCGCCGTCGCCGCCGCCGTCGCCTCCTACCCGCCGCCCCACTGCGACCACGATCTCGCCAACGACAACTACTACGGCCGCCGAGCGGACATCGGCATCAATCCCCTCGTCCAGCAGACGCTTCAGTATTTCTCCGAGTTCGACCGGAGCATGGCCGCCCAGCACAAAGCGCGCAAGACCTACCCTGGTCACCACGACCAGCAGCAGCAGCAGCAGCAGCACAGCCGCCCTGCCAACAAGTCCCAGCAGAGCCTCATGGCGAACCTGCCTCAACAGACACCCCCGAAGCCACCCTCTCGAGACCACAGGTCGCGGATCTTCGACAACCCGGACTCGCTGGACAAGTATCAGCAGATGCTCAAGTACGTGCCACGGGCCCAGGATGATCTGGCGGACAAGGAGAACGCTGGCTTCGCCCAGCGTACGACGGCCCAGAGCCCCAACACCGAGGTCCGGACAATCAACGAGGGCCGCTACGGCATCTCCCCCAATGCGAGCCTGCAGAAAATCCAACAGCCGAGCTTGAGCCCTGCTAGGAGTCCTCTCAGGGACTCGTACAACACGGTAAGTCTACAGCCTAGCTGTTAAAACGTGAGACAGCTGTATCTAATAATTGTCTTGTTACGAGCAGCATAGCGCAATCGGCAGTAGCAGCAGCAGCAACAACAAGCGAGACAGGAGCAAGTCCTCGCCGTTGGAGAGATCCGACCGCTCGCCCCCTTACTTTGCGCCGATCTCGCGGGCTGGCGAGAACGGCAGGCAGCAAGCGGCGGCGACGACGCCGACACAGGCGTGCAGGCGCGCCGAATCGGCGGAGAGGAGCAGCGAGCGGCGCAGCTCGCGCAACCTCGAGGAGGCACTTAACGAGCTCGAGGCCATTTACAACAGCCTGCAGCTCGGCGACGAGGAGCTGCTCGAGCGCGCCGAGAGACGCACCATGGAGGAGTTCCACTACCGAGGCTTGACCGCCACCAGTCCCGACGACGCCGCCTCTAGACGACGCACCTGGGCAGATATGGCTATGGTATGCACCGCTCTTTACTCCAGGCATTTCGAGGACGCTTTTATACGGGCCTTTTTCTTTTACATATTTGCCTTTATTGGGATCGAAGTACTCGTTGTCCTCTTGTTTTAATTTTCCTTGTTTTTTTTTTTTTTGAGCTGCTATGGCGCCTGAAGGAGAGATAGCCTTGCTTGGTTGGCGATTACCTTAAGAATTCAAGATTTATTATTTGAAGTTGCGCGAGGATGACGTCATGTGGCCATAAGTGTGTTACAAGATGATGTCACAATCCTATTAAATTCACTCGTATATACCGACTTTTGTTTTTTTCTTTTCTTTTTTTATTTTATTACATCTTTTCAAATGGAAAAGGGAGATTCGATCGCGTTCGACTTTTTTTCTCTCGTTTTACATAATAAAATCACATTAGCATAATTTCTACATCGATGGCTAAAATATTGGATGTTTTGAAAATAGGAAAACGAGCCTGACGTACCCGACAGACTGAAGGATGACATGGCCTACCGTAGGATGCATCCCAAGGAGAGGCCCTCGTCCGTCGATGGACAATCGTCCTTATCCAGTATTAGTTATCTGATGACGTCGCCTGTGCCATCGCGGCGAGATATGTGTTACATCGATCCGAAGCACAAGCCTCGAAGGAAGGAGCCGGACGTGACGCTGGACGACGTAGTGTTCCGCAGCATGCATTACGCCAATAATACCCTAAAGGTATGCGATGCCCGCGCTCGCATAGCCCTCATGCATGTTCATGAGTGGCCCCGCAAAAGGACGCCCATCAAGAGCGCGCTTTTTCTCGCGTTCATGAAAAAATCAATATATATCTCTCTGGACACGACAAAAGAACGCGAGATGAGCGCACTTGCTGTCGACCTCTTTGTAGAGTCTCTCGTTGAATGCTTAAAAAACAATCGTTTCATCGACAGATCGTCGAGCCGCAACCCCCATTTGGCATCCCACTTGGGCCCATCACCACTGCCGTCGAGTCGGACTACCTGCACACGAATCCAGCGTATTCGCCGCGCTCGCGCTCGCCCTACATCCCCAGCTGCGAGCCGGACATCGTGACCGACGACTTGGCCTTCCGCAACCTGCGCAAGGACGCCCAGCCATCTAGCCGGCAAGCTAGTCCTGGATTCACCAGTCCGGTCAGCCCCTCGCCCCCTTCTCCCCTGGCCTTAGCCAGTGCTCGCAGGAAACGAACGGCAAAATCGCTCTCGGCAAATCTCTACGGACTGATCAATCGGGTGCCACCTCCTCTGACGGCACCCGACAGCGAGACTAGCCCGCTCGACTCCACCTACGGCGAGGATGCCTTTAACGATGCGCGGATCATTGGACGACGCATCAGCGATCCCGAGATCGTTGCTTGGCATCGGCCACTACGCTCGGCGTTCAATCCGCGTGGCCAAAATCGACTGGATGTGTCGTCGGACGTTGAGCTTAGCAGTAGATCTTACGACGAGTCGTTGGATGAGAGGATTGGACCCCGAACTAGCTCCATCATTCTCGAAAAAGATGCGTAAGTGGTTTTTTGATTAAGTAGCCTCTACGTGCGGTATACTTTTTTTCATCAATATTGATGTAGAACGGCATAGTAATAGTCATGGTGTTTTTCAAAGAAGAATCGTTTAGCCTAATTAGCAAGATCGATTTTGTGGGAGCGTAGGGGCCACGCAGGCTTTAGAAATATTAATTTTATTAGAAGCTTTTGCTCGTTGCAAAGGGGATTTGTGGCTTGGAGGTTCTTGAGCGTCTATATACATTACTTGTTATATTTGCTTCATTGACTTGAGGTTGCGTAACGAGCTAGTGTCTATTGATTCCGCGTAAATAAGAGCTTTTTCTCAATGCGTCCATTGAGAAATTTTATCTGTGAAACGTAGTACCAGTACGTACATATCAAATGTAAATTGTTTTCTTCTTGCTCATAATGTTTAATTATTATAAATTACAAGTACGAATGAATAAAATTTCATTCGGTTGATTGCAGCGATTACAGGACGGGCAGTGACCGAGGCAGTAGTTACTTATCATCCGGCTGCAGCTCTCCACCAGCGCCGCCACCGCCGCCGGCATCGTCAATACCAGGCAGCCGCGAGGCGGTCCAGCCCGTTACGGAGCAAGAGATCTCAGTGTACAAGAAGCTCTGCCAGGACCTCGAGAACCTCGTCCAACTGACCAGGGGTATTGACGCGACTCCCATCAAGCCCAACGGGCCAAAGTTTTCCGGTAGCCCGAGCAGTCCTGCCGATACGAGTGCCTACGATGCTCCGAGCTCGTCGGTCAGGAGCACGCCGTCCGAGGCAAGCCAAAAGCGGACCAAGCCCAGCGTCGAGGCCCTCATTGACGAGGTCGAGCGGGAGATTGCGGCAAGCGAGTCGCTGCCGTTGATGCAGCCGAGCAAGCACGAGCTGCGCGACTCACCGATCAAGCGCGAGATCACAACGATCCTCGACAGCCTCAGTTGCCTGGGCAACCGAGAGGACGCCAGACCGGAGCAGACTGCCAGCCTCGGGGCTGCAACGGACAGCAGGAGCTTCCGCGACGTTACCAAAGACATTTGCGATCTAGCAGCCCGTAGTGCCGAGGAGGAGAGCCCGGAGAAGAAGCCGACGCCGAGTCCGGGGAGGAGCGGCCGAACCGCGACGGTGGACGAACCTGCCCCTCGAAAGGACGACGAGGAACAGAGCGTTGAGGAGGAGGAGGAGGAGACGGAGGGAGATGCGCGGAAGCACGCGCTGGACGACGGCTTCTTCCGGAACCTCGAGCTGGCCAAGCGCAACGGCGACTGGAAAGAGAGCACGCCGAACGAGAGTGTGCCATACGCGCGACGGCGTACAAGCCTGGCCGAGGCGGCCGGCGGGACCGGCAGCAACGGCCATCAACAGCAGCAGCACCAACATCACCACCACCACCACTGGGAAGGTGAGATCAGGTCTTGCGAACGCAACGTTCGTATGGTGTGCAATAACGCCTCACATGACATGTCTCGACTAACCGCAAAGTACATCTGTTACATTACTAATCACGTAACGGCCCAATTCTGCCTACTGCTTGTCTTCTTCCTCGCGCTGCTCTTAGCCATCGCGACTGTGCCATAGTTTTTCGTTTATTATCCTCCGCCCCCTAAAACCTTCAACCTTAATATTGCTCCTGCGCACGGTTAGCCCGAGGATTGTAAATTATTAATCGAGAACCAAGGAGCCGAGCACTGCATATATAACTTACTACTTCAAAATGCCTGTATGTATTATATTTATATAATGCGCATCGTCAATCGAGCTTTTGTCACTTGTGAAATACGTCTTGGAGAGAACGAAATGTTTTATTTGTTTTTCTTTTTTTTTATTTTATATCATTTAATTTTTTATTCATGATTATGTTCATGTATTGTTATTATTTTTTTTTCTATTAACCAACCTGTCCCACTTTTTTGTCGCCCGGCGATGGATTATGTGTGGCTCATATTTTAATATTGCAAGAGCCTAAAAGGATTATAGACAACTAAAAGATATATTTTGTATTTTAATATACACAAACTATTTTATATACACTTGATTATATTTACGTTGTCAATATATTTTTATTATTTTAAGAAATCTATTTGTGATTAGTATTCGTGTGGTATCGTTCATATTTGTCTGTAAGTGGATAGGATCATTTTACCAATAGAAGTAGAAAATAGACATGTGTGTTAGAAAAAATAAATCAGATGACTATAGCATAAAGAAGTATTAAAAGAAATTCTTATAATAGCTAATTTTTATATTTACTCTAAACAAGTTATTCGTAAAAACATTCAATTAAATTCAAATTCTTGTTACAATCACGTTTTACATTAAATGTTTATCTATTTACGTAAAGAATCCAATGCAATTTAAAAAAATCTGTTTTTTAAAAATTTTATCACAAAGTTAATTAGTGTTTTGACGTAATTAGTAAATTTAATAAGCTGTTTAACGAATCAAATAAACTCTGCACCCTATTACATTGAAGCTTACTAGTTTAGCCATTTATCAAATTCAATCTATTAATTGTGTATAACTACAAATTTTACAAAAAATTAAATTAACGTTTCCCTAAAAGCTTGCGCATGTAAATAAGAAAATTTCTCGTAACCGCTTTATTAAAGCTTTGAAAGCGAAGAAATCGTAGAGCAAAATGAATTTTAAAAGTTTACTATCGGTTTAAAATTAACTACGCGAATTAAAAAAAAATGTATATATATATATATTCGAAGATAATTTATAATTTTAAAATTTTTTGTTAAACGTTCATCATTGAAAGCATTTTAAATAAACTTATCGTTGTATGTATATAGAAACACTTGCTATATTTGTAGTTATAGCTGGAGTATTATAGTGTAGCTAATCGTTTTGTACAGCGGTCGGTGAGAGAGCGAATTTTTGAACGATACCACTCGAGGCCGGCGGTGCTCACACGTAATCCGTTCCACTCGGGCCAAGCTGAGCTAATCCCGATTTGAATGATATTACTAATGTCGTAGGTGCGGGCACTACTCTTTCATGACCGAGAAGCATTCCGAACGAGTGTGTTTATTGTAAAGAGTATTATACCAGAACGGCTGAGTCGAGCTGTTTTTAACCGTTTTACTTTTATCCTTACTTCCACCGACCTGTCTTGTTTTGTGTGAGATATATCCTATATTAATTTCACTGGAATGTTAATATGAAAAAACAGAAAAGAAAAACACAAGCAAAAAAATGAAAAGAGACGAAAAGAAAAGAAAGCAAAATGAACCAGTTAATTGTTATTATTTTAATAAAGTTTATTGATTACTGCAACACAAATCAACTCGAGTCAAATGTTTTTTCTCATTTATTAACCCAACTATACTTTTGCGATAATTATTTTTTCCGCAGCCTGTTTTTTTCTCTAAGCTCTCATCCTTTTTATACAATTTCGTTTTGTTTTTGGTTTGGTGAAGCGAGTTTGTTTTTTTTTAATATTGGATTGTTTTATAATGACACTGTACCTATACTTATTTATTTTCGAACGCACTTCTGACACCCATTCTTTGCTGGCTGCTTTATTTTATTTATATCCCTTGAAAATTAATTTTTTTACGCTGAAACTCGAAGTTCGAGGAATCGAACGACCGAGATTTGCAATAAGCGAATTAAGCAGCCGACAAAAATTTAGCTATCGCTGAAAAATAATATTACTTACCTGGCAAAAATAGCGTTTGGCAACCCAGTGCTTTTAGATTTCCGAGCTTTTTGAGTAAGTATGATCTACAGACTCTTATTTAACATATTTATAAGTTTATTTGGATAAATGACTTGTTTTCCAATGAGATTAATCTATTTTTAAGAGTTTTAGTGTAGAATTCAACGAACGCATAGTTTTTTTTTTACTCTGAATGATTAACCGCATGGTGAAAATTTAATTTAAGCCATAAAATAAATTATACGATTTTTTTCATTCATCATAAAATAAAAAAGTTAAATGTTTCCATATTACGTACAGGTATGAAAAAATGCAACCACAAGTACAACAGCATGCCGGCAAAGACCTCGTCACTCCTTCCATTCCGGCTTTACGGTTCGAAACGAAAATCCAATAACCGGAAGTCGTTATGCACCATTTCATAACTAAAACACTTGATGATCTCGATTCGCCTGTTCTTTTTCATTTTTTAATTTATTTTTTTTTCTTAATGTTACGAACCAATAAACGACAATACGATAAAAAACAAAGGATGTAAAATAAAAAAAAAGCTTGTAACATAATTTGTTTGTAAGAGCGTGTGGAAGAAAAACCAGTTGATTACCTTCGACGAGTGATTGTTAATTAATTTTACAAAACGTTGTTATAAGAAAAATTTCTAACCACGCAAAGTGGACGTTGATTATAATTGTTAAGGAGAAAATAATGAAATAACGTTGAAAAGCATATTAATTTTGTTTTGTTTTTATTATATTCCATTACCTTCTGTTCTTTTTACAAGCAACTCGGAACTTCTTTGGAACGCGTCTTCCTTTGGAAAAATATTTAACGCCATGAAAATATTATCCAGCGAATTTTCTGAACAGCAAACTCCGCCTTTTATTTTACTATATCTCGCCAACTCTTCGCTGAATTTCTTATTCTTTTGCTTTATACATTTTCTTTATATATCTCTTTAATTGAAACTCGAATAATTTATCTCCGGTTTTCTCTCGTTTCTAATAACATTGATTCAGTGTTTTTGCTGTTAAATAAATTCCTTGAGAACTGCGTGGAGCAGCTTTGAACATCGGAAGATCAAAGGAGATGCGAAAACGGTAAAATATTAAAGAGTAATATTGTGATAATCAAATGTTTGTGTGAGATATACATATCCTTTGTCGGAAAAATTGTTTGAAAAAACTAATAAAAAATACATTAAAGAAACAGGTAAATACTGATGATGATGATGAGATAAATATTTCGTCATTTTCGCTTCTCTTTTTCGCATAAATACTTTACAGGCTGTGTGATGAATTTTTCACGTAAATTCATTTCTTGTTTGTATGTTTATGCAATATTTTCATATAAATTAAATTTGTGCATAACGTTGCTTTGTAAAAGTACTCTTTATGGATTTTGATTTAAATGATTGAAATTGACATTATTACTGCAATTTCTTCTAAGTATCTATTGCACATTTTGATTAGTTCTTATCTTATTTTTTACAATATTTTTTTCATTACTGTTTAATAAGTAAGATCATACGCAGACTAAGACATAACTTGTTGATAAATCACGTACTTTGCAGACTATATATACAGAATTCTAATATTGTAATCAAATTATTAATACATACGAATTGGAATTTTAAATTACTCTTACTAAAGTAATATTTAAATAAAAAATACAATAAATTTAACGATCAAATAAAACAATAAAGATTTTATAAAATTAACCTAACATTATAAATATAAGTGAATAAATATCTTAAAATATTAGTATTATAAATACTAGATTAATATGAACGTTTTTAAATATTCTGGAATAACATGATTTCATTTTCCACATTTATTTTACAGTATTTGATTCTTAAATGAAAGTTTTTTGGCACTTTCAATATACTTGGTGGATAATATCGCATAAACAAACGAACAACAGTTTATATAAAAAGACTTTGTTAGAGTGACAATTTGTTTAAAAATTATTTCTATATGGAATAGGGTATACCTAAATTAATTCAATTTGTATCTTATGCCTAATTATTTTACAATTAGTATAACCTGTTAAATACAATAAAAATTATTTGCATTAAAATGAAAAAAAATTTAAGTAGAAATGTCTGTATTATTTTGAGCTAATTAATAAATGGTTTTTTGGAATTATAAATGTATGAATGCTTGTTAACTGCACGATGACACTCTAACCGAGTCTTCTCTTACTTTCAGTTTTATCAAAACGATTTAAAAGATACAGTTGAATACATTCGCGGCTCAGGCCAATAATTATTAATTGGCAACAAACATCACACAAAATGTACATTGAGCGTTCTTATAATTAAATAAAATAGTTTTAGATGACTTTGTTTTTTTTTTTAATTGCGAATATGATTGATTGTACGATTAAAAAAGAAGAGCCAAACAAAGCTTGAATTTGTCATTAAAATATACGTTATCTTTGATTTTAGCGCTTAATGATTGAAAATTCATTGAAAAGCGCTTGAATGTATGAGATACATATCACGCGCGAAAGCCCATCACATAACAGCACTGATTCGCAAGGCATAGGCATCTTACGCATTAGATTTAATGTATACAGTTTTCTTCGTTCCAAGCGTAATGCATCTATTGTTTCCACTTGAGAAAAAGACAGCTTCAAAATCGCTTTAATCGCAGGCCAAGACGTTGCTCGTGAGCTGCTGTCATCAGGAACATTCTACATTATTTTGTCAGCAAATCAAAGAAAGCATAAGATGTTGTTTCAACAGTTTGAAAATATCTTTTTCTTAAGTAGATCCCCGTCTTTGTATCATTAATTCTTCATTTGATTTATTTATTTGTTATTTGTTATTAGAAAAGAATAACACTTTTCTCCGGAGGGCAAACATCTTGTAGAGCCTCTCCGGTCTCTGGTTCATACTTTTTGTTGTCGTCTTGATGAAGCAAGCTACAGCGCAACCGAGAGGTGCCGAGTCCTTTCACAAGAGAGCATGAAAAGAGCCGAGCGCAAAACGAAGAGCCGGCCGTCTTTGGCGGCGGCAGCGTGAGGCAAGATTAGCCGAGTGGCCACCAAGAATAGTGAGAGGAGAAAGAGGAGGAGGAGGAGGAGGAGGAGGAGGAGGAGGAGGAGCGAGCGAGCGGGCTCACTTGCTGGACGAGCTGGAGATGGAGGCGCCGAGGCTGGGGGTGGGACTGCTGCTGCAGGACCGGCTGAGCATGCGGTGCTGGGGCTCGGCGCTGAGGAAGTTGCCGGCCCCGGGGGCCGAGGTCTCGGTCGGCGGGGCCGAGCTGACCTCCGGCTCGGCGGGGCTCGGGCAGCGGCGCTGCCCGCAGCCGGAGCCCGCCGGCCTCGCCAGCGTCTGCAGGGGGATGCGGTAGACGCGCATGGGCCGCGAGTCGCCCGAGGAGGAAGAGGTCGAGCGCCGCTGGTTCGCCGAGGGCCGCTCCGGCGAGCCCTCCCGGCAGGGGCCGGCTTGCGTCGCCGGGGGGCTCTGCTCCTCGCGCTCGAGCTTCAGGGCGAAGAACTCGGGGGCCGTCGAGGCGAAGAATATGTCGTGCTTCGACGTGATCAGCCGGAGGTTCGGCATCGCGATCGTGTGCACGAGGTTCCCGTTGATTATCAGCCGGATCTCCATCGTGTCGGCCGTGAAGGCGATCACGTACGGGAAGGCACAGGCTGCAATTCATTACACTCGAGTCAGCTCTACGCCCAGCTCATACGGCAGGTGTTTGCATTAGTCCTACTCACCCACGGCTATAGGTACCGAGTTCCAGTTGAAGTCAAACTCCGTGGGCGCTGCACAATCGTCGGACAACTTTTGAAAGTGACAGGTGTCTGTCGAGAAAAGAGAATTTAAGTAGCGGACGTTCTCGAGTTGGCTCAGCCGCTGCTGGGTGTGTCGCTCTTACTGTTGTAACAGAGCAGCAGCTCGGGCTCCTCGTCCTCGCAGAGATCGAGGGCGGCGACGAGGTGAGGTTTGACGCTGGCCTCGAGGTGGAGGCTGCGGCTCGTGCCGTCCGGGTAGAGGAGCTCGTAGTGATGCCGGAGCCCGCAGCAGACGGTCCACTCGCGGCCCGGCACGGAGCTCTCGATGATCGTCATGAGGGAGGGGGGCTCGCTCGCGGTGAGCTCGCGCAGCGGGATGAAGCCGTCGACGGTCTCGGTGTCCGAGGAGGCGCACCACTGCGTCCACGCGGCGCTGTGCTTCCACTGCAGCACGCTCAGACGCCGGCCCACGGCGACGCACTGCGCAGAACAACGCCTTTCATACAGCCGCTTGTGTCTTATTCAAATCCCACCACAGCCCATCGCGACCTTGCGCGCTCCTCCAGATTCTGGGATAGAGGGTATGGGGGGGGGGGGGCGGCGGCGGCTATCAATATTTCGCAAGCCCGATAATCTCGGCCGCGTTGCCCGTATGGACGGCCCGTCTTCGGCTCAGGGCCATAAATTTAGCGGAGTAAAGCCATCCATCAGCGGCCGTCGACAGCGGCCAAGCCGCGCGGCTCTGCAAACTTGCTCGCGTTATTACCTTAATGACTTTGCGCCGGCTCGACAACTTGGTCGGGGGAGGTTTTCGATTTTCACTAGCGCTATCTGAATTATTCGAGAGCTAGGCTGGTGGCTACTGACCATGGTGTATACTGACCATTTTGAGATGGGAGCCGCCCGGGCGAGTGATGCTGTAGAGGTGGCAGGCCTTGGTGCGCTCGAGCCTACGCTGCTTGGCGTGGGCGCGCGTCCTCGCGCTCGGGCGGCGCCTCAGTCCCGAGGCGTCCTGGGTCTCCTCCTCATCCTCCTCGTCAGGTGGTTCCTCCTCCTGGCCGGCTGCGTCGAGACTGCAGCTGGTGCTCGAGCCGCTGCCCTCGGCCTCGAGCTCGCTCAGCCGGAAGACGTGGACGTTGCAGTCCTTGCCCTTGTCTCCGGCCCGGAACAGCAGGATCCCGTGCTGCTCGATGACGTCGAGCTGCTTCACCTGGACGCTGCGGTCGAAGAGCAGCCGGTGCGATGCGCTGTCTGCTGCGAAGCATCGAGAACCTGCTTGAGCAGAGAGCAGGAGGGGGCAGAAGGCGGTGTACGCACCCTCGACGAGGAAGGTGCCGTGCTCGGTGGCGAGGACGAGCCTGCCCTCGGCCCACACGTCCCCGCAGACGACCTCGTGCGGGAAGTCCGGGTAGATGCAGCGCGGCTCCCAGGGCCGGGGCTTGAGCGGGCCGACGGTCGCGAGGGAGGTCGGCGCGAGCCCGTGGACTATGGCCTCGAGCTTGAGCGCCTGCCCGACCCGCACCATCTCGACGGCGCGCGTCTCCTCCCGCCGCCGGCCCGGCGTCTCCACCACGTCCGACAGCGCGCGCCGGTTCAGCATGCTCTGCGAATCCAAGACGCCCCCCGCTCCCGTTATGTATATCACACTCACACGCGGACTTTTTCCGCTGATAAGCCCGAGGAGGGTAAAATAAGTTTTCGAACGTCATTTGTCCTTTCGGCCTCTTTGGGCATGCACGTATCCGCGGGCTTTTTCCTTCTCTTCTTTCAGCGAGAATATTTTTCTTTGGGCAAGCGACGAAAGTTTTTCCCCACGAAATCCGGCTGATCCCTCTTTGTTTGAATAAGTCATTTGTGCGGCGGTGTTGGGGGGGGGGGTGGGGGCAGCTGTTTGATTAGTACGACTCCGGTTGGCCGAACTTTAGATTGAGATTGAAGTTCGCTCGTATTGGAAGTCAAGATGGATAGGCGAACGTTTGCTCAGACACGCGCGAGCATGTGCTTGCGGAGTTGCCGTTGTGTCCCTTACTTCCTTTGTGCCGACAATGTGACATAAATTATACGTGAAATACAACGCGAGCCCTTGAATCATTGACTGATTGTTAAAATCGAAGAATAAAGTAAGGAGTTGCGAAAAATACGTTTATACTCTCGTACAATATTTAGGGTAAGGCTGCGTGTATTTTTTTGTTGACTATCATTCGATTACAAGTATGAATTCGAAAACGAGAGCTGACCAACAGTGGAAAGAGAGAAAAAGAGAAGTGTCAGCGGTGACGGTCGAAAAAACATTTGACAGGTCTAGCGGCAAAATTTAGCATGTAAATTAATACACGTGACCCGGAATTCCATTCCAAGTTTCTGGAAAATTCGATCATGGAAATATATACGCTCGCGAGGGGATACTCCGGCAGGCGCGTGTGTCCGTGTCGTCGAAAAGAAAGAGAGAGAAAAAAGCGGCATACGTCCATCAAACGTAAGCGCGTCCATTGGAAATCGCAAGAGAGACGGTATAAAAACAAAAAGTTGGAATTGGAAAGGATGGAAAAAGAGAGAGAGGTGGGGCTGGGGCTATTGGTACTCACGTTGCTCTTGCCATCCTGGGTGTGCTCCTGGTACATGTCGCGGAGGAGGGTGTCGAGGGTGCGCTCCCTCTTGCGCGAGAAGGTGGGCGTGTCGAAGGTCGCCTTCTCGCCGTTGATGAGCTTGACGAGGAGAAACTCGCGGAAGTGGTTGGCGTCCTCGAAGACCGGCGGACAGGGCAGGCTCGGCCCGAACAGCGGCACGCTCTCGTCGCAGTAGATGGCGATGCGCCAGCCCGTCGTGCCGCTGCCGGCCAGGCACTCGCTCGTCACCACCGCGAACACGTCTGCAATGCAACAAGAGATGCGCCCGCTCACTTCAGACTTTGGTCAGCCTCGTATTTTCCCCCCCAGGGTCTAGACACGCTCCGAGAGATTTTTAGTTGGAAAAATAAAAAGGCCTGTTTTCATTTTCTCGATGTTTCTACGCTGATGGGCCCTGGGAGATATAATGGCGCAATCGTTATTTGGTCAGGGGACGAAAGACGGCGCGCTCAGTAGAAAGAGGCTCGGATTGGTCGGACACGGATTGGAAAATGTTGCGCTGATGGATCGAGAGTTTTGTCGGACGCGGGAATAAAATGCCGAGGGAGCGTATTGAATGGGAGAGGTGCGGCTGGCAAATAGTTGACGATCTGTTACCTTTAATATATACAACCTTTGTCATTCGTTATTTCACGACTGGCAGCCACAGGTTCTTTTTATTTATATATATATTTTTTTTCTGTCGTCGGGTTCGTTCGACAGCTGTATTGTAAGGATTTGTGTGGAAGATTTTTTTTCTCTCTCGTCGGCCTACATTGTCGCGACAACAATACGACAGCGGGGTACGATGGAAAGATGGAAATATCAAAAACGCTTATATTTATTATCGCTTTTTTTTGAGCTCGCCGCTCGGATTAATGAAAAGCTGAAAAAAATTTCGGAGTACACAGTCTGGATTTCCAAAAGTAAATTGAAAAAAGTAAAAAAAAAGAATATATATTAATTAACGTTAAGGTAAAAGCTTTATTGGCTTTGGTCTGACATGGAAACGTCGGCGGCGGCAGACTACACTTACGGGTAAATTGGCTCTTGATGCAATTCGGGTTGAAGGTGTCGAGGAGGCTCGGGTCGTCGGTGTAAATGATGTTGACGATGTCGTTGCCAATGTGCCGCTTGCGCTCCAACTGCTGGGGGTTGTCCTTTGAGTGGGGCAGCATCGTCGAGACGTGATACATGACCTCGTGGCCCGCGTAAACCGTGTAGATGCTCTCCTTGCCCGTCATGTCGCCTGCGCACATACGACAAATCCCGATAAAAATTTATCATTGTTGCAATGTTTTAATTTTTTTTTCGTAAAACACTAAATTTCGTCTTTCAAGGTCATTGTTTCGAATAACCAATGAACTAAAAAAAACCCATTAAAATACATTGCTTTGAGCTGAATAGTGTGTTTGATATGTATAGATTAATCGAGGATAAAGAAAAAAAAAAAATAAATTCAACGAATTAAGCGGTAGAGAACAAGCGAGGGTATAGAATAACAGACGGGACGATATCAAAGTAGGGCAAGCCTTTTTTTGCCAGCAGCACGTACACGCACACATGCGCGATATCTTTTATTTAATTCTCAAATCCTCGGTATGAATTCGTTCCCTTTTTTCGAGCGCGCTATCTCGAAAAGGAACGCAATAAATTTCTATAATACGCGTTATGTTTTTGTAGCCTCTGCCTCTCCCCCCGTAAACATTGCCGCGAAATGTCAATATTTCTCCTTAAACATTCTAAGCAATTTAAAATGACCTCATTCTCGGAGTCAAAGAAGGAGGAAGAGGAGGCAGGAGGAGGAGGAGGAGGAGAAAAAGAAGTTACGATTTAAGGGTACTCGGCGTAATAAAAGTGAAATTAAATTGCCCGTAGTATAATCTCATAAGCTTTGAATTTTCATCATTTACCTTTTATGTCCAGACCGCCTCGGTATTTGTCCCAGCCTCGCAGTCGAATTTTTTGTCCCAGCACCTCGAGAAACTTTTCAAACTCCGGACTTCCAGTTTCTGCGCCAAGAGAAAGAGAAGAGTGTACATTCAATTTTACGCGGGTATATACGTTATAAGCAAATTTGCCTGCTTTCCAATTCCATCGCCATTTGCCCTTCCCTCAATTTTATATAAATTACCAAAAGAAAAAAAAAACGCGTATGATTACTATTGAATTAGCCGATGGTATACGCAGACGAGGTGAAACTCGGTTTAAAGTAAGCTGTAGGAATCCGGGCATGTGACGGGGGGGCTTACCGTTAGACAGCATCTCGTCGTCCGTCATCTGTCCCTCCTTCGCATAAATCACACCGAACTTGAAATTCACCGAGCCCTCTTGTTCCTCCAGCAGCAGTAGATCCTAAAATCAAGCTCGGCGTAAGTCAATCACCCCGAGAGCTCTCTCCCTCGAAATTCTCTTCGGCTCCACCCTCACCCCTTACCTTTTGAATTTCCGGCGAAATAACTTCTCTCGGTCCCTTGTCAAGTTTCTCGATGCCGAAATAATTGCTGGAAAACAAAGAAAAAGAGAAAAAAAATTATACCTACAGGCTGGTGCTATGCAAGAAAATTGGAAAAGCAGCGGAGGAGTAGAGAGAGAAAAAAAAAGTGAGAGCAAGAGAGAAAGGGTAGAAAGAAGAAAGAAGCGTCGGGAGGGTGTATGCAGGGGGGGGGGGGGCTAAGAGCTCGAGACAATGCGTCCTCGGGCGAGTGGCCTCGCTCACCTGAGTATCTGCCTGACGGTCATCGACCTGTTGGTGGAGTACGGCAGGGAGATCTTCTGGGCGCCCTGTCAACAAAGCCAAAGAGAGTCAGAGCGTAAGAGAAAGAAGGGAGGGGGGGGGGGCTCGAGTGGGAGCCGCGCATCGATCGCCTCCCTGGGAGAGACGAGGGGGTGCGCGTATAGAGGTGTAGGGATGTATACTCACGGTGCGCCGCCAGAGTATCACGCGGTAATGAGGCACGCACTGGTCGCCGCCCTCGCTGATGACCACCGACAGGAAGAGGGGGCTTCTCTCGTGGTCCGAGGCCACGTAGTTCTGGTGCACTGCGACGATAAATCAGATTCAGACACACGAGCCTGGCCTTGGCAACGCCGGAGAGGCTCGATCATGGAGATAGGCTGATCTTGGCACGCTTTACCGAGCCGAGACAGGGAGGAAAGAGGGGGAGATGCAGGAAATACGAGACGATCCTGTGTCTAAGGTGATCGAGACTCGGGATTGAACAAGGGGGAGAGAGTGCTACGGGAGATTATTAGGATTGCGTAAAGTGATAGCGCGCGCGTTAATTGCGGGTAGACCCGGAGAATGGCGGTTTTATTGGAAATCCGTGGAATATCGCGCGGCTCTTGGAAGCTGCATTGTACCCGGGGCCGCATGGCTTCGTTTTTACGTAATCTGCATTGTTGGCGAACGGTGTCTTATGCAATTTGCAGGATGTCACGGACTACACAAGCTCGAGACGCCGTTCAATTTGGTCGGTGGTTGGAGGGTAGAGAGAAGATAGGGAATTAACGATAAGAAGACGTCATAATTTTTATTAAACATCGCTCTTGCGCGCGTCTCGGGTGTCTTTACGATCGTCGTTACTCCACTTTCTAATCGCATTTTTCTCTCTCGCTCGCGAGCGCGCGGAAAAGCCGCGGAGCCGAGGAATGCCCATTTCGTCGAGGCGAGAGAGAAAAGGAAAGGTTTAATCGATATAAAAGTCGAAGCGTTGGTACTATGGCCGCGTGTAATCCGTAACGCGATGCGACAATAAAGGCGCGACGATGACAGGGGGACAGGGGAGGGATAAAGGATTGATGGTAATAAGGGAAACAACGCCGAGGAACTTCACTTACGTTTTCCAAGGAAGTACTTGAAATACCAGCGCGTCTGGTACTCTGGATTCTCGAGCACGGGCGTACTCGGCGAGCCGAACATCTGCGTTGTCGAGCCAGCAGCGCACGTGCAAAACAAATGCCGTTATAGAATCCTTATAGCCTTATGTTAGTCTTTTTTCGGTGAGGGTAGTGAGCGATCGGGGGCAATTAAGAAAAGTAACACTTTTTTACCCTCTCCCTCCCTCGGTTACGTCGCCAATGTATCTCTCGAATTGAAGCCAAAAGCGGGAGGCTTTTGTAAAGTGGCTAGAATGAGAGAGAGAGAGGGAATTCCGAAAGGAGGAAGGACAGATTGTCGGTAGGCGCAGCCAAGCGGATGGAATATTTCGTATCGGCTCGCGGATTACAATACGGTAAGTGAGAGAGGAAGGTAGAGCGGGCGCTAAGAGAAGGCCTTCAGCTCGGATTTGCTCTTCTCCTGCCCAATTCCCGGGAGTGACTTCCAAGAATAGATACACGTACACACATAGATCCTTCGGGGCGGATGGACACACGGTATAACGAATGAAGGAGGCCGACGGACAAAAGCATACCCCCCTTCTATACTCGTTATTATTTTTAATAAAACCGAGAGGGAGAGAGAGGCCACACGTAGGTAGTCACGGATTTGCCTCGGCCGTACTCTGCAATAGCCAGGCCGTATTAGCTGCTAAATCCCTCACGCGCTACGCTGGCGCATACATATACGCTCGTAGAGCCGCGAGGTAGGACAACGAAAAAAAAGACGCTCGTGCACGCCCGGGTATTCTGGATGCTGAAAAGCCCGTGGCCGTCCTGGTAATCCGCTTTGCCAGCGAATCGAGGTGGGCTCAAGAGAAAAGAGAAAGGATGCGGAGGATGGGGGGAGGAGCGTGGGAGACGATACTGACCTCCTCCTTTTCGCCGGGCGAGTCGCCGTTCTCGACGCGGAAGCGCCGTCCGTCGATGCCGTCCTGCTCGATTTGAGGCAGCTGCGAAGCAAGCACACATACATACATACATACGCCGTTCTTCGCTTTGAATTACAAACGTCCTGTCTTTTTCTATATTCCAGACCCGCTCGCCCCGGCTTCTCTCAACTCTTCGCCGATCATTACGACGTACATCTATATTTATATGTACACCTATACAGCCATTTTCCTTGGACCCTTCGAAAGCCCTCTCGAGAATTTTTATTAGAAACACGCGCGCGCGTTTCTCCCAGGAAGATTCCGATCGCCGCGAGAGCGATTTTCGCTTTGGATGTACACGTTCTCCGCCCCCTCTATACGTATATATAAAAATAGCAAAGAAATCGAGAGAGCGTAGTTGTCTATGGACTGCTTAAGAATCGACGGGACGAGCCCGCGCGGCCAACGAAGCGGAAACGACATTAGCAAAAAAAAAGAAGCTATCGAATGAAATCGTCTTTGCTCAATGAATACACAAACGTATACTCACCATCTCGACGCTGCCGTAACATCTTCGGGATAGTACGCCTCGGCGGGCTACCGTGTCCGTCGAAGACCTGCAAGACACAGCAAGCCCGCGTCAAGTTTCGACCCCTCGGAGCTGTATATGTATTCGTCATTAAAATGCAAGAGAGAGAATTTTTTCGTTATATGCACGGATGTCTCTGCGAGGCGTAAAAGGGGCCTAAATCTTGGCGTTAAATTTCGAGGCTTATAGCCCAGGGAGCGAGCACTCGCTTAACGAAGCAAGTGCTACACGCCGAATTCATATACATAAATTGCTAGAGACGCGCGCGCTCGGGCACTTGGAGACTGCTCTCGGCTTTAATTGAAGGGCGCATGCAGATGTACGGATGCGCCTGGTCCTTCCCTCTTACCCACCGCCCCCCTCCTCCTACTTCATCTCAGGCCGTAGCTCGAGATGGAGACGGTTCTCCGTTCCACTTTTCCAAAGGACCTCGGCATGTGTGCGAGTGTGCCGGGGGAGGAGGAGAGACTCTCTCTCGAGTCGTACTTTGATGCAGGGGCTTGCGTAATTTTCCTCCCGACTGCAAGCAAATTTACGTCGCGGAAAATGTTATCGCTAGCCTGCAAGCTGCTGCTACTGCTGCTCGTTCAGCTACTGCATAGGGTTTGTTTGAATTTGACGATTTATCAAACTGCGCAATCGATGAATTATTCCTGCCCGAGAGAGTAAAGACGAGGGAAAATTTCGAGGGAAAAGCGAATTCGTTAAAAATACACGACGAGTTTTCTCGAAGACTGAACCGCAGGGACTTGGATGTATACAAGTTTCGAAACTTTCTGTAAAATGAAAAGCCGCGTTAAATAAATGATGCCGTGTACGATGAATTAAATATATAAAGAATTTTGAAGATGCCCAGATGATTCGTTGATTAAAGCGATTAAACAGCTTGTACAACAACGCAAAGGCAGCGTCCCGCCGAGATATAACATTCAGGGTATATCCGCTGACCTCAAAGAAAGCAGCCTCTCGTTATCTCGCTTAATCGCGAATCATAACGGCGGCCGGGAGGAATAAAGACACGATAATCCCGTCGTTTCTCGCAGCAAGGCAAAACGAGAATACGCGCGAACAATATAAACGCCCGGGCGTCTTTTAGCCGCGGCCTCGAGAGCTTTGTTCTTTTGCCGCGCTAAAGGAGCTTAGATAAAAACGCACAGCCGTTTTATTGTCAATTGCATCCCCCCCGTCTCCTACATCCAGCCTCCAGGCTTCTCGACGCGCGTCATCCCAAAACAATTTCCAAAAGCTCCGTTTCAATTCGCGCTTAATCGAGCGCGTGTTATACTCCACCCCCCTGTACGGTGACGCGCGTCGTTGCTTCTTTCTCGCAGAATCTCCGAGCTTTTTTTATAACCGTTCCTCTCTGACTCTAGCCAGCGATTAAAAGTTACCCAACAAGATCATATCCGTGAGAATCGTTGATTAAACAAAATTAACGGGTTGCAAGCAGTGTGTATGGCCGAAGTCGCTCAAAATTCTCAGCATAGGCGAGGGTAATAAGCGTCAGTGTGGAGCAGCGATCGTACGCAGGCGGCGGAGCGTCTGCTTGATTTGCCCGAGGCTCGCCTTATTGCTGCCTGGCCTGGCCACTTGTCCGTCCCCGCAGCGATTAATTCGGCGCACGTGCTCCTAAGGATCTCGCATAATCGAAATTCACGGCTGCTCTCCGCGAGAGAGCTCTCGCTCTAATCAACTGGCCGGTTCTATACCCACTGGCGCTACTGCACTATAGACGCTATATTAATTATCCGCGCATTCGCGGCTCTAATTCGCAGCCTGTCACTGACGCTCTCTTCCGCATTATAGCCAAGCAAATTCAAACGGACGTACGTTTCGCGCTTCGTCATCAAACACTCACGTATTTGTTTTTCTTCAAAAAGAGTCTTAGTCGACGATGCGTTTATGCAGGCTAAAGCCTGTCGAAAAGTCGCGAGCGCGCGCGCATAAAGTTTTCGAGCGGCGTCATCGGCGACCCTGTTTCGAAATTGGAGCGTCCCGACGACGGCGGCGGCGGATACGACTTTCTACGCTCGGATATGTTCTACGCCCGCGTGCGGCTCTCGGGTCAACGATGCGTCCCCGCCGACCAGAGAGATGCGGGCCGAGAGACAGAGGGAGGGAGCCGATCTAGTGCGGCCATTATTCCCGAGCGCATTTATTTTCGGCCCGGAGGTCCGAGCACACTCGAGAGAGAGAGAGAGAGAGGGGGGGGGGCGAGAGGGAAGCGGCATCTTATCGCAGGTTATCACGTTAGATCGGCAGTGTCGAGGGCCGAGAGAGAGCTTATACTTTCGAGAGACAGTATAAACTTTTTATGCTTCATCCTCGTGTTCTAAAAAGAACCCTTGCCCACTCGCCACCTCCCACCAGCCCCGTCCCACTCTATATATCTCGGGCAAACGGTAAAGCGTCGTTTTTTGCTTAAACGTAGCCCGTACGCTAGGTAGAGGAGGAGGGGAGGCAAGCCAAATCGCCCTTATATCCTCGTTTCCCCGGGGCCGAAAAGTAAAAAGCCCTAATGAGCCGTTATGGCGAGACGTCGTTGCTCCAGCTCTCGATATTATCTTCGGCCCCTCCCCCTCCAGCCCCGTCCAAGTCGTAAAGGCTGGGCAGGGGGGTGGGAGGGGGCGAGAAGGAAATCCCTGCCACGAAAAATTTCTGAAGCTCTCGGAGCTGGCCTATCTGCCTCTTTTCCCTCCCAGCTGCCCCATCCACGGCCCCGTTGAGCCCTTATCCGCAGCCTCGGCCCCTCATCATCTCTGGCTGGCCCTCTCACTCTCCTCCCCCTCCCAGCCCCGGCGCGCGTAAGTATCTGGGTTAATGAGAAACGAGCTGAGGTCGCACCTCCGTTCGCCTCCACCGCTCGCCCCCCCCGCACAGCCAGAGCGACGTGTGCTTTTAAAGACGCCCGCTCTGTGTGTAGCCTCTCGGCGGGCGGCCGGCTCTCGGTAAGCTGCGCGCGTAAGAAGAGATTACAGCCGCTACGAGCTTTACCACGCGGACGCGATGGGACAATGGGGAACGAGAGCGCGCTACAGGAGCGACCTCGACTCCTGTAACTCGCGATCCTAGTACTCGTCGTTATTAAACGAAACGTATACACAGGCGTGTAAGCGCTTGGACGTTGACGAATTCAGAGCGACATAATTCAACGAGTCGATAGGGCGAATCGGATACGTAAAAGCACATTTGAAATCCCGCATTGATATCCTTCTCGGCTTTCAATCGCTCTCGCTCTCGAGGGCTTGATAAAAATTATAAAAATTGCGCAGGCCACTCGCGTGAGCGAGAGAGCGTGTCAGCTGCGATAAATTGCCGCCGGGCCTCCACTCATGGCATTAGCGTTGCGCTCCAATAATGCCACGCGCGTGGGGGGCTGCTCTCTCTCTCTCTCTCTCTCTCTCTCTCTCTCTCTGCAGCAGGCCACTCGAGAGCTCGATTACGCCCGCGTCCGCGAGCGCGTACACGCCTCCGAGCGCGCGTATACACCGCAGCCACTTATCGCACTCTACCGAGCAACATTAGCCTATCTAACGGGGTTAAACAGATATATGTGTATACCTGCGCGCGCGCGAGAGAGACGATTAAATAATAAAACGAAAAAAAACCCAACAATATATCGCGCCGGAGCGTCTGGTGTACGTTACAGCATAGTGTTATTTTGATATAAGGTTTATTTGCCACCTGGCGAGTCGGTGAATTTCGGCTGGAAAGCTCTTGACGGCTTGTTTGCGCACGAGAGAGAGAGGGAATCCGCATCGATCGGCGTCCCCTCGTTTTTCACGGCTAAACGCGATACGACCTGGCCCCTTTGATTGCACACGTGTATGCTTTCGCTGAAATTGCAAGCGCGGCCGCGAGCTATTCGCAACAGGCCGTCCCGAAGGAATTTCGATTCTTTTGTTTCGGCCCCTCGTCCTTCTGAAGTCCCGGTAAAGTGTAAATTCGCGCGGAATTAATGGCTTTTTGGATATTTTGGACGCGCGGTAATTAATCGGCTTGTAATTGAATTAAGATGCCAGAGAGAGAGAGAGAGAGAGAGAGAGAGAGAGAGAGAGAGAGAGAGAGGCTCGATGTAAATACCGGTGGAGCTGTTCAGCTCGGAAATAGGTTCGCGGGGCCGCGGAGGCCGGGACATTGAATTAAAGCGCAATGATTGGCATTTGTAATTAAAACGACTGCAGCCCGCGCGCGAAATTGTTTATATCGCGTATAGAGAGAAAGGGGCGCGTGCGAAATTTCAGGGCGACACAGAAAGCCGGAATCTCAAAGCTCTGCCGTCGACGTTGTTCAATCTTGGCTGGAAAAGCACGTGCCCGGCAAGTGTGCAAGTGACTGTCGCGAGGCACCGAGAGAAGAGAAAAAAAAAGAGCAACGGAGAAAAACGAGAAAGAGAAGAGGCTAGAGATGAAAAAGAGAAAGAGAGGAGACGTACACGTGATGACTGGCACGTCTGTTGAGGTGGCGCAGCTGGGAGGAGGTAAGGACGGGCATGCAGACGGAGCGCGAGCGGTCCCGCACTATCCTGATGGTGGGTATGCCCTCGTCGTCGCTGCAGTCGCGCTCCTCGCTGACGGGGCTGGCGGTGCTGCCGCTGCCGCGCCTCGAGCCTCGCCGCTTCTCAAGTCCCAGCTGCTGCTGGACGCCGGCGGGAGGCGAGAGGCAGCCCGGCGAGGTGGCCGAGCCGTTGCGCTCGCCCGAGGAGGAGCTCGCCAGGCCCCGGAGCCGCGAGACCAGCTTCATGTCCAGGCACAGCATGGTTATCGATGTTCCCGCAGCTGGCTGACTTTGTTTTCCTTCTTCTCCTGCTGCTGATGGCTTTAGCGCGATATCGAAAGCTGCGGGAGAGGGTTCATCGAGTAAGAACACGCAGCGGGCTGGCTTCTTTTTTCCTCTCACGTCCGGCTTGCGCTCGTGCTTGGCTTTTTTTGCGCTGACAGGATTTTCTTGCTGCTGGGGAGGAAAGGAGAGAGAAAGCAGGTGGTCCTAATGTGACATCGTTTTGTTGCGACTCGCCGGATGGATTACGTGTGTCGCGCGAGCTTGCAGCATCGATTTTCTTAATGCCTCCCCGCGCTCGATTGATTTTTCCCTTGGTTGTTCTTTCTTTTGTTATATACACCTTAAGTACACTTAGTGCATAGCTTTCTGTTGAATCTTGTTAGTTGTTATTGTAACAATTCGATATAATAATGATTCGATCAAATGAAATTCTCGCGGCGAGAGATTAATCTCGGGGCGAGTATCCATTTAGGAGCACGGCCCAATCAGCGGCTTCCCCCCATAGCGCTCTCGCCGAATTATTTGCCTCCTCGGAATATCGCACGGGGGCCGATAATTAACGCCGCACGAGAGCGGGCCATGATAATCCGTCGGATGAGATTGCTGCGTGCGAACGAGAGAGAGAGAGAGAGAGAGAGAGAGAGAGAGAGAAAAAGCATTGTTTCCCACAGCGGCACACGAGTGCTTCTCAAGTAGGTCGACCAAATACCGAGAGAGCGACTCGCGAGCCTCGCCTCCTTCGACGTCCGACGTTTCCGGGACTTTCTCGAGAAGAGACGAGGCTCGAACAAAAGCTCCGCAATGATTAGGGGACCGAAAGCCCCTAACATTTATCTGGATGTGCGGCAATCAGTCAAGCGCCTACCCTCCTCAACCACTGCCCAAAGCTTCATTAAGTTTGCCCGGCTCTTCTTGGATTTCTTTCAATTGCGCACTCGCCGACGAAAAAGCTTGACTGCTTTCTTTTCGCTTCAGCGCAACGGGAATCGACCTGACGTTTTTGCGGCCGATCGAGTCATAGCCGGTTTCTCGCATTGATTTTAGGGGTAAAACTACTTTTGAGAAAAACGGGACAATTTCAAATAAGGAATATTATTAAGCCGCACTCGGAATAAGAGCGCAGTTACCGCGAGAAATGCGTCGGAACAATATTTGCATGATTATAATTCAAAGACGAAAGCGCCAAGCTTTCATCTCTCGCTTGGAGTAAACATTGAACAGCACTGCAAATTACAGTCTCTGGCGTTTCGGGGCAATAGTTTAAATCTCTGCTATTGAAAGATGCCAGGGGGGAAGCGGCAGCGCGAAGAGAGAAATACGCGTTAAAATCTAAGCTCAAGCGCGCGCGTGTATTATTTTTAACTCCGCTCTCGGCTTGTGCCCCTCCAGCCGCCCCCGTCACCTCCGCGTTCGCAATTCAAAAGTCAGCTTTTTCTCGTTCGACCGCGGCAAGAGAGAGCGCTTTACCGCCCTCATATTTTACCATCGCTTGTCTCTCGTTTCTCTCTCTCTCTCTCTCTCTCTCTCTCTCTCTCTTTCTGTGTTCCTTTTTTCGCGCGGAATTGCGTTTGATCAAGGGAAAAAAACGTCGATTCGATTCTCGGAAGTTTTTCAAGCCCACGTGCGTGTGCGCAATTGGACGTGCGTCCACAAAATATTTATACGACTCTTTCTCTTTGTTTCTGAATCTTTTTCGCGGCTACCGCGTATATTTCTTTAGCAATTAATATGCTAAATAACGGAAGTTTTTCTTTGTTTTTTTTCGCGCGACCGACTAAAAGTCGAGGGTGGAAAAACGAAAGTTTTTAATCCGTGCTAGGATTATTTTTGTCAGCGTACACGTTTCCCAAGAAGTTAATTAAATAAGCGAACGTGCAAAGGTTTATTATAATCAAATCCGAGTAATTATAAATCATTATTGTGAAGAGAGAGAGAGAGAAAAGGGAAGGGAAAGAAAGACACGCAACTCGAGAACGCTATTCCATTAGCCCGGTAATTTATAGCGGGACACGGGACTGTTCTACTGGCCAGTAGATACGCTCGGTTTAGGTCAGACCAGGCGAGCGCCGGAGAAAACGACAGGGAGCAAAACGTTGGAGCGTTTATTTTAGCGGGCCAAGCGCAAACCGACGTTTCTTTACTCCCGAGACTTCTCATTACCGGCATTCAATGGCTCCGAGTGGGGGCCGGTTAAGGAGCCCTGGTTTTTTTTCGCAAAACAAGCGGCGCAATTCACGGAAGGCGACGAAAGAAACGAGAGCGATGGCCGATTATAAATTTGCCAAGATTAGTAGGTTCTTTCTTTTTCTCTCTCAACTCAAAGCTTTTCTTCGTGTGTAATCTGAAATTTGCCGAGGAAATAAATTGCACGTATACTCGTCGCACGGCGAACGTAAAGCAAAGAGAACATTTTTTGCTCCGTTCTTTTTTTTCCGAAACCTATTGAGTTGCAAAGGAACGAGAATTTCCAACGTTTCCAATAGTACGGGAGTCGGGGGAAAAGCATGGATCTCGCAAGTCTCGGGATAATTGCCTCGAATCCGTGGAAGTCGCGGGGCTGGAGGGTGATTCAAGCTAATTTGCCGGTGAGTAAGGAGTTTTAAGACAAGCCGGGCGAGCGCGCGGCCTACACTCGTCACGGGCGTCGCCTACAATCCGCCCGAGCTACTTGTAAAGCTTCGGGGAAACAAAGTCTCGACTCGTTGCTCTTTCGCCGGGCAAGCAAAACTCGTTAATGATTAATTAAACGCGAGAATGGCCAACTCCCACGGCTCGCCCGATGTATTACTCCCCTTTTCAGGTGGACCGGTGAAAAAGTCGCGTGCCATTTGCAGGAAAATCAATTCGCCGCAGAGCCCTCGCGAGAGACAAAGCAATTGGAGAAGCGTCATTGGCGACGGTTGAGGGAGAAGGAGAGAGAGAGGGAGCAGGAAGAAGAAGGCGTTTGGAAAGGGAAAGAGCATAATAGAAGAAGGTGGGCTGGTAGTCAAAGACGATTATCGGCCGATGCGTCCTCCCCCAAGCTCCCCACCCCCCAGTCTCGTCCCTTTCCAGTCGAATCAATCGCATTTTCCGCGTCTGCAGTCGCTTGGCCTGAGGCTCACTTCTCCTCCGCAGGCGAGCTGGCGCGCGCGCGCCTCTGTGCACGTGTCGAGCTATAGAGACAGCGGAAGAGAGAGAGAGAGAGAAAGGGCAGGAGGGAAGAGCAGCCGAGAGAGGCGTTGGCTATGTATAGCGCGAGCCGGGCTATTTCCGTCGCTCGCCCCCGACTCTCGAGGGTTGTTAGCGGGGCCAGCGGCGCGGGGGACGGGGCTTGTTACCGAGTTTACCTGCGCCCTTGCGACGTCGTCGTCGACGACTACGACGACTACTACGGGGCGTGCACTAATAAAGCGGTAGAACAACTCGCTCTCGTTGCAGAGGGCTTTCCTCCCGCCTTCCCCCTCCCCCTCTTGTGCACTTGGTTCCACCTCTCAGGTGCGTTGGCGAGACGACTTTTGTTCTCTTGCCCCCTCGTTCTCTCTGTTCGTTCTCCCTTGCACATTTTTGTACGCTAGGAAAGCGAACGCATCGCGTGTGTTATCGAGCTCCCTGCCCCCCGTAGGTCCGACGCGAATCGACTGTTACTACTTGGCAGCTGCTGCGCGCCCTTTGTTTACGGACCAGTCGGGGCCTGACCTGGATTTCGATATCTTTGCTCCGCTTGACAATGACACTTTCAACAAGGCTATTGAAGGATTTCTTTTGTTGCTTTCTACTTCGTACATTTTGCCTCACTGCTTTTTGTTTTTTCTTTATCATTTTCTCGAGTTTAGTGATTCATATGCGCGCGTCGAGGGGAGAGGGTGCGCTTTAATTTTCGGCATGCAATCTTGGATTAATCTTGCGAAGAAATTTCATTTTAATTTGCCGTCCCCGTCTTGTCGGGCGAGCTTCTTCAAACTTTTCCTTTTTTCCGGAGCTTTTCGCGTTGATTAATCTTGACACTAATAAGTCGTCTTGAAAGCATATGTAAATTGCATTCGAAAAAGATTGAATCGAGACTTCATCTTTTTCGCGGCTTTCGAATACTTCCCCGAGGATTTGTTAAGCATTTAAAATACCGCTCGGACGTTACTTTATCAGTCCGGGAAAAGATCATTGAAAAAAAAAACAAATTTAATTTCAGGGAGAGAGCAGCTTGACACACGCGCGCTGTTTACCGAACTAGACCGAGCGTTACGAGCACACACGTTTCTCGAGCTCTTAACAAGTATGATTTTTAATGTTTTAATTAAGAGAATCCGATCCAATTAAAAATCAAGCTAAAAATTCAATTACAAGCCCCGGCGCATGTCACGCAGTTGGATTAACAATCGCGCTTTACGCCTGCTAATTAAATCCTCGTAAAACAATCGTCCTCGAGTATATTCGGTTAAATTTGCATTATTCACACTTGACGCTAACTACCGCGCGAGCGACTCATCGTCACCGCCAAGTTTCACTTAATAATGACAATTCCGACTGTTACTTAACAGCAACTCGTCAAAAAGTCGGCCAAACTCCTCACGCGCGCGCTCTCCTGCATTATCAATAAAATTAGTTTCGCGCTCGATTGAAATTCAATATTAAACAAATCAAGCATGTCTCTCCCCCCTCTTCCCCTGCCTTTCGCTGCTAAAGTGAAAAAGTTCTGTTTTAAGAAATTGACTTTCAAAAGAGCAAAGCTTTGGCAGAGAGGCAGTAAAAGACCAAGGCCTCTCGAATCCTCTCCCACCCGCACTCCAATTCACACAGAGCCTCCGTGAAAAGAAAAGAAAAATAAATAAACGACAGCCTATTTCGGCAGCGGTTGCGAGAGACTCGAGTCTTCCCCCCGATTTCCGAGCCTTAGCCCTCGCAGCTGCTTCCGGCAAACTTCAACAGCTATACGGCGCTATAGGCACTTGGAGGCGCGTAAAACCGTCTGTGTCTTCTTACATTCGCATCATCGCGCGCATCGCCGATCTCCCCTGCAAGTCTTTTCATACTCGAGCCCGCCCCTTCCCTCTCAAAGGCCGTACAGCATTGTCAGGGCGGCGGCGGTAAGGGGGATGGCCGAGAGCCCCCGGGAAACTCCCTCGTCTTTGGAATCTATGAATTTCGTGGGACGTCAAGCACGCGGGCACGCGAGCCAATCTGACGTGTGCGCTCGTGTGAAAAGCCAGGTTTTTGCGCAGCCGGGATTGCACGCTCTCTCTCTCTCTCTCTCTCTCTCTCTCCTCTCTTTTTCACGGAGCGAGTCCTTCTATATAGCCTCAGCGCCGAGAATATATCATAGCTAGCGGAACGTATATAGGCGTTGCCGAGCGAGAAAAAGCTCCGGGTGGAATTTTTACCAAGCCCAGCGGTCGTTCGCGAGTTTTATGAGCGGCCTGTGCTAAGGTGAGCGAGATAGATCGCAACTCTTCTGCGTTTCGAATGGACAAAAAAAGGAGCTACAAACGTTTGCGTATATACGCGTTGCCACACGCACAGACTACTCCCTCTCTCGCTGCCTGTCTCTCGCTTTTTAATTATAATTATTATGCGTGTGGGCGAGGCCGAATAGGAGAGAAGGGGAAAAGCGATAATGCGCAGGAAAGGTGGCGAGCAGCGGCCTGTGCGCGTGCGTCTTGTTATAAATGGACGAATGGCAGCTTGGGATGTAGATGGCTATTAATAGCCATTTCGAACGTGATAATTCGCGCGGTAAGTTATATAATTGGTCCGCGCGTCATTTGCAGTGAGAAAGCGCAGGCTGTTAACTTTGTCGAGGGAGGTGCGAGAAAGAAAGAAAGAGAGAGAGAGAGAGAGAGAGAGAGAGAGAGAGAGAGAGAGAGAGAGAGAGAAATAACCAGCTTGTTTATCGGGGAATTTCCGGGGAAAAAGAAAAATGTCCAGCGAATTCCTTGGTTTGTTTTTGCCAGGGCAAGAAAATCCTTTGACGTAGAAAGTACATGGTCTACTTTATTTCCGAGCACTTCCTTTGTAACGCGAGAGAAGGACTATACGCTTGGCTCTTACATTTTCTCATGCCCGTCCGGAGAAAAAAGGAGCTTTTAGTCTTGATCAGGATCGAGGCGCAAAACTAAAATGCGTATTTCAGCAATATCTGATTAACGAGCGAAGCCTACTCGAGCAAGGTAGACCCTTAAGAGCAATTTGTCGCAGCTGCGGCTTTGAATCTCAGGGAATAGGTAGCGATGAATCTTCATAAGTCGTCGTTGGCTGTTATTTTTTTCCCTCCCGTGATACGACCTATCTTGTGCTCTACCGATGCGATTTACGGTATGAAAGAAAAGAAGAAAATAAAGCAACAGGAATTAGAGTTGGCCAAGGTAGCGGAAGAACGGGGGAAAAGTTTCACGGACGGCAGACGACCTGAAACACACAGCGGCTTTTTGTAGTTTTAAGACGAGCCAGAGAAAGAGTTTATTTCTTGAAATATCTGCGAGATGTTGAAATGAAATGACGAGATTTCAAAAGCACACGCATACACCTATACGCTCGTGCGTACTTTTTGTCACATAACGTTGGATGAAAGTTTTCTCGCGCGGAAAATCGAAAGCTCGTGTTATTCGGAAAACTAGGGCTAGGAGAAATTCTAAAAATGAAAAGGCAAATGCCGAACTTTCAAAGTCTATCCCAACCGGATTCATCGGGGGTAAAAAAAATGAAGAAGTTTGAAGTTCATACTCACGCCAGAGCAATTTTAGTGTTTAGAGAGAAAAAATATTGAATTAACATTAGTTGGAGAGCCGAACAGTTGCGTTCCATCTATTCCCGCTTTTTTTTCGGTGAGCATAAATTACTCTTTTATTCGTCGTAATTCAAAGCAGTGTCAAGCGACTTTTTGATTAATATTTGCATGTGTCAAAACACCTTGCTATCCCTATTTCATTTTTCCAATCGATTGATAATTTATCGTCGACTGCTCGAGAGCATAATAAAATACAACTTCCCCCTCGATTACCCTGAAACAACGATCGGCATTTTTTTTTAAATCGCAACTGTTCCAAAAATAACAAAAAATACCCTTCCCGACAAACCGATCAACGCAGTTACACGTCCTCTATTTTGTCCCTAAACCTTCCAAGTCCGTTTGCCGGCGATTAACCTGGAGTAAAAATCGCTCGAGAAGACGTGGCCTAGAAAATCTCGGTGAATCAAGGGTCGCATTGACTTTTTCCGTCGCTATCCAGACCGACGACTCGCTCAATTAACGCCTCTTGTTTGCCGCTTTATTTTCTCGAGGTCCGCAATTAATGTCCCCCCCATCAGGAATGATAACCACGTGATAAACGTGCCTGGCTATCGCAACAATCGCCTCCAAAATTCATACAGACGACAGCTGCTGATTGCGCTCTGTATTATCCAGCTGCTTGTTCTCACGCTAGGCCGTAATTAGCGCACCTGTTTGTCAACTGACGAGACGAAGGGGGCACGGGGGAGGAGAGCCAGAGGTGGCTTTGTCGGTTTATTTGATTGATCAATTCCGGGGGCCGATCGTGAAAATTGGATCGAGCTGCTTTCGCTTTTCGATTCTTTTCCACGGCTATGTACACCAGCGCGACAAGTTTGCGTAGGCGTGGGGGGGGGGGCAGAGCGGGGGCTCGAGAGAGCGCGCGTTGATATATCTGGGTCAAGTTTAAGATACGCAGCCGCTTGTTTTGCTTGCATAATTGCGCAGGATAAGGGCCGGCCGTCGACTGGTCGACCGCGTTTCGTCGTCGTCGTCGACGTCGACGCTTGATAATTTTCTTTTTTTAAGCTCCTTGCTTAAGAGCGCGGGATTAAAGGCTGCCGTACTTTTTATCTCGCGTTTCAAACATTTAAGCTCGGCTTTAGAAATGATTTAGGGCCGAATAATTTTATTAGACGTTTAGATAAGAATTATTGCCTTGGGATACTTTCTTTCTATAATTTTTGTTTTGTTTTATTGTTGGTTCGATAAACACTGTGTGTGGAATTGAAAGCTAGTTATGACGACTTTGTTTTACGTATATTAAAAAAAAACAATCGATATAATTTCGACTGCTATTAATTTTAACAGGAATTAAACTTTTCGAAATAACACCTTATCAGCCGGTCTCAAATTTATTGAGTTTACTTTACTCATTGATATCATTAAATCTATTATCGCTTGGAGATATCTAATATTCACGTTATCAGAGACAGTTATTTTTTTTTATAAAATAAATTACAATTTGATAAATGTATAAGGGACTTTTATAAATGGCGCGAAACAAAAATAATCAAGTTTTGATCATAATTTTCGTTCCGCTTTATTCTTTAGCAAGGTTATATATTAAATGCCAAAACAAGAGGCAAACTAACTCGAAAGAGCACGTTTTGTAAATGAAACTTGCGCGCTTTGCTCGGCCATTAAATTATTCGCGTTTTCCGTGGAAAAATTGTATACTTCATTAAGAATATACTAAATATACAAGTGTAGGCAATTTTCTCAAAGGACTGGCTATTCAAATGAATTTCAGCAAACGTATATATTCCTCTTAAACAAAAATGCTTTAATATTTAAGAAAACTTGAGTAACTTTAACTGCTTCGTTTATACTTTTAAAATCGGACTTTATAATTTGCTGGAACCTTCTTTTCTTTCCAAAGTACACCTCGGAGTAAAAGAAAAACACCAACTGTGTCTTGTTAGTGAATAGAAAAAAAAACAAAATCCAACAGTTTTAGCTATGCAATAAGTGTCTCGAACTCGAAACAAGATCAACAATCCGAAGGCAGCTTGCAAGCTGGAGGCAATGGGAAAACTGGATGGGGGTCGGGCAGAAAAAGCCAAGGCACGTGGAAAACCAGACGGTTGATAAATTCAAATGAGCGTGTTTCTATACCAAATGTAAGCCGTTCGCCAGTGTCGTCTCGTTGGATTACTCGAGCGCGGAGCGAGAAATCCGTCAGTCCGGCATGGCTAGAGAAACAATCTCGTGGAGCACTCGCGAGATTAGCGAACCGTCCAGTGTTTACGTAGACACAAGAGACGCGCGCCAGGGAGAGAGAGAGAGAGAGATGAAAAGAGGCCGGAGGGTCTCGCGTGGCGGCGGCTGCTCGCCACTCGGGACTCCAACCCCAACTGAGCTCTCTCGGAGGTAGGAGCAGTAGTAGCGCGCGTCTACACCTCCTCCCCCGCCGCCGCGGCGACCCTTCGGCTCTGCTCGCCTGCTCCCCCCTCCGCGACGCGTCGGAGAGCAACGTACACTTAACACCCCCGCGGCTGCTGCTGGCCGTACACGACGCGGCAGCCTCCCGTCTACAACACAGAACCGGGAGCTTGATGCAAAAGCTGCTGCTAGTGCTTTCACTCTCTCTCTCTCTCTCTCTCTCTCTCTCTCTCTCTCTCTCTCTCTCTCTCTCTCCGGCGTGTTGTTCGCCGCCTACTCGGTAGAGACGCGCGGCCCGACTGGCGCCGCACATCCCGATTTCGCGGCCCAGACCCCTGCCGTGCGACGGCCTCCCTCCTCCGCGGCCCCTAGCTCTCGGCGTATCCTCATTCTCTAGACTGCATGTGCGCACCGACACGATATCCTACGCGCGAATGTAAGTGTTCACGTGGCCGTTACTTCTTTCTCGCTTAGCCCAGCTATACGCTCTCAGCGGCAGCCTGCAGCTGAGAGATCGAGTGCATCGGCTTGATTCTATATACGTGCGCGCGAGCGTGCGATGTGCCAAATGGCCTGTACTCCTCCACACAATGTGCTCTCTCCCTCTGCTCCTGCTCTTTCTCTCGCTTTTTCTTTCTTTCTCTGTCTCTGTCTCTCTGTCTCTCTCTGTCTCTCTCTGTCTCTCTCTCTCTCTCTCTCTCTCTCTCTCTCTCTCTCTCTCTGTACATGTGCGCGCCCGCATGTGCTTCGGTGCCTTGGACTTTTCGCCCCTTCGATATATGTTTGTATACACCGGCGTCTATTGTTTTTACGCGGCGCTTTGTTTTTTTCTTTTTTTTCTCTTTTCCTCTTATTATTTCCCTCTTTTTTTTATCTTTTAACCTCTCTTTATTCGTTACGACCGAGGAAAGCTTAGGTAGATTGGTTTTGAGGAAAATTACTCTTTTGTGTAACGAACGTGTACTGCGCAGTTCAGTTAAGAGATCGCTTTGAAATTCGTTCGTGCCTAATTGATGCTCGGCACGTCTACGTATATCTAACACGTGCACGATCATATCATTAAACCCGTGCTCTCGCTCTAATGTATTCGAATTATGGGTTAAAATTATCACGTTCGAACGTTTGGCTTTTATAATAATGTTTACGGGCTATATCGTATTTCTTTTTTTTTCTTATATTAGCGACTTCAAGTTCAAACGATGCCTTAAATTTAACGTTACGTAAACGATATCGCTAACGGGGCGAGTTAACAATATAACGACTTTCGATGTAGCTTGTTAAAAAGTCGAAGATAAGGCTATCTTGAGAAAGAAAGCGACGTTTTTATAACGAGTATACCAATAATAAAACGAATTATATACGTGGCCGCGATAAGTGCACGGCAAATAAGCATTATTTCTCGCGTATACTATGGAGAAAATTCTATTTCGATTATCCCGAGGACAATTCACGTGGCCTTAATGCGAACGCACACGCATGGCGATTAAGTTTCTAAAAAAAAAGAGAGAAACTCTACGAACCCTTGTTTAACCAAATTTCCCAACAAAACATAAACGTAAACAGCCGAGTCTTCCATGCTACTTCGCAATCGCAAGTTACACACTTGTTCACGTGTGTAAACGTCGAGCCAAAAAGTAAGAGTCTGTGTACCGAGATAAACACAACGACACGCGACGGCAAACAAGTTTGTTTTGCGAGCAGTCGTTCCTCGGGAGACTATTTATATTTATTGCGGACTGCTCTTTTAATAGACTCATCAAGATTGATTTGGCAATGACATATTTGCAATGAATGATCCGGCGAACAATAATGCGAAAGAGCCGACGCCTGCAGCGTATAGAGTCGAAAACGAGGCATTTCTAAAGCAAATTTCGTACAATAATTTTTCAACGTCAACGACGACGATAGAAAAAACGGCAAAGGGTGTATTAATTATTCATCGCAAGTTAAATATAAGCTTTACCACGAATTTCAAGTGGCAAGCGAACGCCGCGCTGTAAAAAGTTTATCGTTATTATTTTCTTTTTTCACCAAATATACCGACGAATCACGCAGAAAAATATTGGACAATCATTGAAGCTCGAAATAACAAAGAGAACACACGCGACACGTGCCGGAGCGCGGCATGAATGCGTCAAGTGGAAAAAGTCGAGTACGGCGAGACACGCGTGCCGAGCGCATGCTACGAGTAAACAGCTCGAGTGACACACGTATATGTATATCTATACGTGTATAAGGCTAAATTAAAACAACATCGGCGATCAATGTAGATAAGGCGTTATTGATTGTTACCAACATTCTACATTACACTTTTCTACAAAGCATTTTATTTCCTCTCCTGGGCCGCACGCGCTCACGACAACTGCTACCCTAATCAACGCATGCTATAGCCGCGGGCTACGTTAAAGCCAGCCTTAAAGAAATGCTCGCGTGGAACTTGAACCGAACGAAAAGAAAAGGAAAAAAAGAAAATAGAAAAGTATAGAGAGCAAGAGCTGGCATAGCTTGCAGGAGAGAAAGCCATGGAATCGTCGTTCGGGAGTTGGCGCCGACGCGGCTGGTGCAGACATCGCGACGCCGCGCACGTAGGGACCCGCATGCGCGCTTGGTGGCCCCCTCCCTCCCTCCTCCCGCACCGAGGAACCTCCTTTCGCGCTCGACACGGCAGCGGCGATGCTGGCCCCGCGGCCCCGCGCGCGGCTATAGTCTATTAACCTATTTACCCGGGCCACGTCCGCCGAAAGAGCGCCTCCGCGCCGAGCTCTCCGACCGACAGCGGTGGAGGGGGTGGTCAGATAACGCTCCCTCCCTCTCTCTCTCTCTCTCTCTCGCGAGGCCGCCGTTGGAGAACGGAAAACTGGATCTCCCAGCCAGCGCGGGGCTATTTTTCAAACTACCAACCTGCCCCCTACCCGCCGATTGATGGCTTTGAAGCTGCTGCTGCAGCAGCTACTGCTGAGAAATGCAGCCGGGCAAAGGGGCAGATACATAAGAGGTTTGTTTTCAACGAGTCGTTAAAAAAGTTGCGGACACGCTTCAGCGAGTACTGGCGTTGCTGCTACTGTCGAGAGAGTCCGAAAGCCTCAAGAGCTATGCCGCCGAGTTTTGACTTTTCACGATAACGAGATTCCTCGGGGTAGAGAAAGTTTTCCAACTCTGCACTCCCGCTGAGCTTTAAAATAAAAACAGATGATGAAATTCCGATGGTTTTAAAAAGCTCCCCTCGTCGTTGTAATTCCGACGCGTAGGCAGTCTTTCATGGCAAATATGAAGTGGCTCGGCGAGGTAATGCGCCTAGAGCTTTTTCCGACTGTTCAACTTGTTCAAGTTGTGAATTATTTAGGCTTTCATTTTAGCTACACGTGAGGGCTTAAATTTGGTTAATTAAAGGCTGAGCGTCGGAGTAATTTCGGCCGACTGCAGTTAGTTTACAGCCCAGGCTAAATACATAATGCGGTAAAACCCTATCAACGTCGCGGAGATTAAAACTATTCCGACCTTCAAACTCACGAATTAAAATAGACCCTTTGGAAATTCTTCCCACAAGCTCAAATTCGAGAAACTGTGTCGACGGCTTCGAAAGTATAATGCGTTGGAGCAATTTAAAGTTTCAAATAAATTTAAAAAATCCAAACAAAACAACAAGTCTTTGGGGTTTTTTTGCTCATTTTTAAGTAACTTTTACGGCCGAGTAACATGAATTCTAACGAGAACAGAAAAAGGAGCATTAAAAAAAAGCAGCGTAGAGTCTTCCACTGCCAAGAATCACAAATTGTTCATATTCCAAATTTAAAAGTCAAAGTTTTAACCGCACGTCGCGAGGCGATTTATTACTCGGATTAAAAGATATTCGACTGGATGTGCGGCGAACGCGTAGGATGTTCTTTCGCGATCAGTTTTTCAGTCCATCAAGTAAGGTGGATTAAAAGCGAAAACTCGAGGTATAGCCGGCCCGTATACACCGAGCTTCGTTATTAACTTTCCAACGAAAGAACTTAATTATCGAATGTTAATTAGAAATACCCCGGGCAACTACCTACCCTTCCGCCACTTTTAGCCTGATTTTTCAAAGCCCCGTATAATATACGAAATCCTTGCTTCTCAGAAACACACCGCGATATTGAACGTCATTTTTTTTTCTGAAAGCCACCTTTATCCAAACAGTTCGTTATTATTCCCTTTAGATTAGCTATCAAGAAAACAAAGAGCCTCGACCCCTGTGAGCTAATAAAAAAAAGTATATAATATTACCGCTCCTGTGTACTTAATCTAACATTATTCAAAGTCTATCGCGTCACGCAAATTCACGCGTGACTTTTTAAAAACATCATATAATTTCTCCCTCTCCCCATAACCTGCCTCCCCCTCCTATTCCACTGCCGAAAAAAAAGGAACAAACGAGCGAAAACGGAAGGTCATTAAGCGGCTTAGCTAGGGAAAAGCATGATCGACGAGCATAATCTCTCTTGCTTTACAGGCGTACTCCAACAGGCTGGAAAAGCTCCGGGCCTCGCGTTTTATCCGGCGGCTTAGCAAAGTCGAATTCAGCCTTTCACGAGGGCTAATCAATTCCATTAGGCGAGCGGCTGTTCCGTATAATTCGGCTTCGATCGAAAATTCTCTCCAGGCGTTTTTTGCCGGGCGATAAGTCCAGGAAGTTGGTAGCGCGACAAATTGTTTCTCGAGTTCCGTGTGACTCGCAAGTGCTTTGAATCGAGCCGCAAAAACGTGGAAAGCAACGGAGCTGGTACTCTCTTATCCGGGGAGTTATCGGCTCGCGCTTATCGATTTAAAACGCCGGCTGGCACGTGTGAAACGCTGCTTCGACTGGCAGGCGTATAGTTCCTACCACGTAGTTGTGACAGGCTGCACAGGTTGAGTGGAAAGTGTAACGTTTTGCCGGGGTACAAGGGAGTAAGTTTGATTTCACGTGAATTTAGATATAGTTTTTGTAAAAGTCTTTTGTTATCGTTATGTATATCGATAACGCTGGATAAGTAAGGTAAACAGTTGGCTAAGAGGATTGTAACGAGGTGGTAACTGAGTTTGAAAAATATAATTGAGTTGCTTCAGCGCGACGATATTATTATACGGAAAGTGAGGGAATGTTGAAAAGTTTCTGGTAAAACTAAAAATCGATAGGAGAATTATTAGATCAAGGGTCCATTTTCGTTAATACAAACTTCTTATACCGGATTGAAGAAAGTTCCTTACCAAAATCTCGTGTTATTCGGTCGCGCGAAGGTATGCCTATAACGCAAGGGAAAAAGAAACATTTTCTCGTACATCAAACATTCGGCTAACTTGCAAAAGTTCGTAAGAGAGAAAAGTCGGAAATCAGAAGTAACGAGCGTCAGGACAAAATCTTGTCCTCCGGATCTTAGTCGAACAGACCTGTAATTCGAAAGGGTCGACAACGACGTTGAAGCCAAGCCAACAAGATTGTCTCTTGAATATTCAAACGACGTTACCCAGCGTGTTCGTTGGCCTGCTCGTGTCGTACACGTGCCGCTAAAAAGGGCATTACAGCTCTCTCGAACGAATTTTCGCGTGTTGAACTTTTAATTAGAAAATGAATAGCAGGTGAGAGAAAATTAACGGAGTACGCAATTTGAAATAACTGTTGATTTTTTTTATAAAGGGATGAGTTTATCTCGAATTATCTAATTTATTATGCAGCGATACTTTGTTATTTTTATAATTATTCGTCGAGATCGATAAGGAAAAAATAATATAAAATGACAATTTATTAGTTCACTGTAATGAACTAATAAATCATTATTTAGCATTATAAATACTCGTAGATTAAACTTGAAAGCTCGTGTATTATTTTTGTATCGGGAATACCCAAGGTCGGCGATTAAACAGCCGGAGTAATCAGGTACTTGAGACAGGGTAGCCCCCCCCCCCTTTACACAGCCACGAAAAAGCTTCACATCCGAGGATATTTCAAAGAGAAGATATGCATCGAAGTAGCCCGGAAAGATTTCCGGCTCTTGTGACTAACAGATTTGTTCCGCTTGCGCCGCCCTTTCTCATACAGCTACAGCTGCGAAACCGTAACTCCCGACCTTGATAAACGCGCGCAAAGTTAAGCATGAGAGGCTCTTTTATATGCAAATTCGCTCTAAGCCCTCCTCGACGATCATTAGATCCTAGAAATTTTGTGGCCATGTGTGTACCCTCTCTCTTTCTCTGTCTCTCTCCTTCTCGTGCCATTGTACCTATACAAGTTCGGTCGAAAGTCAAGAGGAAATATTTATGAAAATGAATTCAGAGAGACTCGCGCTCACGCGTACACATACTTACACCTACATTTATATAGAAATATTCGCGACAACGGGGGTGCTCGTTTTCCCAGCAAACAGCGAAGATACACTCTCGCAAATAAAATCAGGGAAACGGATAAGCCCCGAGCGAGCCGCGAAAATTTCATTCTCACCCGAGCGGAATGGGCTTCACCAACGACGACGCAAATTCAATTTCCCCAAAAATCACGACCCTCCCCCTTCCCCTACCTCCCTAGGGACTGGGCACACATGGTACGTACTTGGCAAAAGAGGAGGAGGGTGAGGAGAAGGTCGAGGCGGTAGGGCGACGGAAGGAGCTCTTTTTTGATATTCAAAGCGCGCTCAGTGCGGTCGCGGCTGCTGCTTGCTACTGCTGTGTGCGCGAATAATCAAGTCGGCCCGGAGGCGACGGGAATCGAGTTGGCGGCGTGCGCGACGGAGAAAGAGAGAGAGAGAGAGACTTTCCGGGTCCGCGGCCTGAGAAAAACAGGGCCATCGTTCACCCGAAATTACACCGATATTTCCGGGGGCAGGCTCGCGGCTGCGAAACCTATGCCCGACTAGATGTGCTTCTGTAAGAGCAGCTTTTTTAGAAACTGTTGTTGTTTTAAGTGTTAATAATGGAGCGTTGGTTTTAGTTAATTAATAAAAGATGGAAAATTCATGGTCTATGATACTACCAGGGAGCTAAATATCCGAATGGTTCAGCGCGGGAAATCCGCGGGAACAAGCGCTTGATGACTGAAGCGCAAGCACAGTGAGCTGATCCGAGTCGCACCCTATCGGCGGAAATTTAACTGGGCAGTGCTCGCCGGATATCGGCTGCCTCAGGCTGATAAAGTAACTCGCTGGCACAGGTCGATCGGGGAAACAGTAGGGAGGCGCCGTACCGATAGCTACATCTCCACTCCTCCGGCACGTGCGCGAGCTTGCGGACTTGGCTGACCGAGCTTGCGCGCCGGTAATGAGAAAATTGTAGAGCACACCGGCCGTTTACGTTTCGTTTAATTTATTCGTAATTTATTATTTAAACGTGTGATTGAAACTGTGATGTTATTAGTTTTTGAATGTTATTATGATAAGTAACAAAAATTAAGCGCAACTGTTTTCATGTCAAAGATCATCTTTAATGAGCAAATAATACGATTGATATCTGGTAAATTCGAGATTGTAATGTCAATGTCAGATTTAGCCGCAGCAACGAATGCGCATTTCACGAATTCGTCCTTCATATTGACACTCCTCTGAAATTAGGTTGATGTATAATTACGAGTAAATCGAACATTATTGTAATTTCCTGCTAAACAAATAACACGTTACATGACGTTCCCGATGCCACTCTATAATTTGACGAATGTGGTTGAAAAGTAACAGATTTCTATAGACAGGAAGATAAAAGCAAACCAACAGGATACGCGCAATCGAGCAGCCCACGATTTACGTTTCCGACGTTCTCACGTGCGAACCCGTCGGTGCTCCCAACGATCTTACTCGAAACCTATTGTTATAAGTCTTCTTCTATACATACGCGCACACAGCAAACTTAAAATAAACGTAGCAAAGTTGAAATTGCCGGGATCGGAGAATGGAAAAGACGAAACTCTCGGGGTGGTGTAGCTCTGCAGCGAAGCCTAGGAGGCAGGCGGCGAACTACGCAAGTCCATTAGCCGTCTATTTCCGTGCAAGTTTGAATAGCCGACAAAAGGCGATATATAAGCAGCGCTTCCTCGCTAGAACAGCTCCATTCGTGGGCAAATCAGGCAGCATTGAGAAGAGAGAGAGAGAGAGAGAGAGAGAGAGAGGAAGGGAGCCACGAAAGCCGCGCTCGGACGTGGAGAGGGCTCAGCGGCTTGAAACGGAAAATTGCCGAACGTGTCGCAGTAATCCAGGCCGCTTGTACACGCGCATTCTCCGGAATTTCGCAATCACGGGCTTGAAAGAGCAGCCGCTTCCGGCGGAAGTGACTCTAGCCGCACCTCCAATGCGACGGAGAATTTTCGTCGGCGATAAGTGCAGGGTAAAGATACCCAACGTCTCTCGGAGCTTTATGCCTGAGTGCAAGGATTCTAAAGCTCATGCGGATTGACGAGGATTTAGGGAACGGACGGATAGGCGCTGGAGGTCGAGCGACAAGTGAATTTGAGGAAAGCCCGACGTGAAGAAAGAGTTATCGGCGCCTACGCTGCTTTTGCGCCGTCCCCAGTGGAAAGACCACGAGAGTTGACGCGAAAAATTGTTGAAGCTTTAATTTCGTTTCGCCTGATCTTCTCATGTAACTACAAAAGCTTGCGGCCCAAAGCTTTGAAACTAGTTTTCCTTTCCGGACCGTACACTTGCGTCCTCGTATAAAGAATGTTTATTATATGTAGGGGAATAAAAGCATCGGCATCGATTGGGCGAGGGTTAGGGATACATACAGGCGTATACATTAAAAGCTCGTTGTCGTAAAGGAAAAGCCATCGGCGGGGGCAATCAATCCTGAGAAAAGCGAAAAGCCGAACAAAAGCCGATTGAAGCAACGCTCGCTCTCGCGGACAGCTGCTGCTGCTGCTGCTGCTGCTACGGAGGCGAGAAGCCGGAAAGCTAACGGCGACCTCATCAATCTCCCTCCCCTCGCTGCGTCTGCTATCCCCCGAAATCGCTTTATCTCCCTCACGTGCTAGTTTTCCCGCCAAGACGTTGCGCGCTCTGCTGCTGCCGCCGAGCAAAGCTGCCGGCAACAAAAAGCGCACATTCCCTACGCCGGACGGATGTGCGGAGGTTAAAGTTCCCGATAAGGTTTCCAAAGCTCGTCTGCCGCTACTATGACCCGCCGCCGCGACGCTAAATGCGCGTGAGGGGATTTGCTCTAGGTACCTGCAGCCGGGCTCTTTCTCCCACTCTACCCTCGCTCCCTTTACCGCGTTCGCTTTTATTGCCCTTTTTTTCGGCGGCGCTTTTTGCCGTTAGGATCCTTTCTGAATCATGGATGTCTTGGGCTTCTTTGTCTTGTCGCTAAAGTTCCGATGGGTGAATGACATGGGTAAAGTCGAGGGGGGATTATTCATTCAAAGGCTACTCCGAAGATTTTCGCAAGAGTTTAAGGGCCCGAGAGGCCAGAGTAACAAAGGCTACTTCTCTTAGTCTCCAGCCCTTTGTCTCCAAGTTCCGATAATTCAAAGTTTCTCTCAATGTTGAATTTATTCATTTATAAGATATTCTCTTGTTCTAACTACAGTCAAGTCCAGTCAACAAGTAGTAGTCGAGTGACTAGCCAATATCAATCCGTCGTACTTTGGGCGCCACAGCTAGACGAGTGCCGGCGAACAATCAAGGCGCATCATCACTCCCGGCCTACTTTTCCTTCCCACTCCGCCCTTCCATCTCCCTTGATCTTCCGCCATTCTTCTACAATGCACTCTAATACGGCTGATTTACCAGAGATTCGCTTGTTGTCATACTACCGATGCAGGTGAATAAAGCAGCCGCTTGCGCTCGCGTGTATCGTGAGTTTGATGGGTGGAGGAAAAAAAAAAAAAAAAAAGAAAAATGTTGAAAAACAAAATGTATAAGAGCTCGTGTATTATTCAGCCGTAGAAAGCTGTTGACCCAGTTGCGTAAACAAAAGCCAATCTCGAAAAGTGAGCCTGGAATGAAACTGAAATTTTCAGCTCCATGCTCCTCTCCATGGCGAGCTTTACTTAATAACGATAATTACCTCGTAAAATCCGAAATATTGGATTCTCTCTCTCGTCGTGTGTTACACGCGCGTGTAGGTCCCCCCGTGCCGTCCCTCGCCTAGCCGTAGGTATACACATAGTTTTACGTAACACCCGCCACATGCTATACTCCGTTGATGATCTCTTTGGCTCGTGTCGTCACGTGACGAGGGGCCATGCGAGCCTCGGGAGTACATCATTTATTTTACGCGAGCCCATACTTCTTCCCACGGGTAAACGATCAGCCGTGGCCCTTTTGAAAATTAATAAGCTCCTAGTTGGATGGATGGCCCGTTCACTATTCATTCGGCCGGTCCATTACATTAGCAGAAGGTCCGCACGCACGACTAGTATTTGTTTACCTCTCGAGTCAGACTTAATTTCTGTTATTCCTCGTCGGCAAGTTTGTCTCTATACTAATCACAAGCTGTGCATATGCCTACCCCGGGACAATACATCGCTCGATGGCAAAGCCAGCGGTAGCGTGACGGCGAGTAATAGCAGTTCGAGATTTTGAAAAATCCTTTTAACCACGTACGACGAGCATTAAGTCTGTACCGGAACGGAATCGCACGTTTCTCTCTCACTACGACCCATTGACCCAAAAAAAATTCGCGACTGTCAATCCATTTCTAGCGCTAACAATTCGGAATAATCCTTTCCAACATTCTCGCTTATGCACACACGTACCGAGCGATGTCTCAGCTAAAAGCGATATCTAGGCAAAAGTCATTATCTCAGAGAAAGAGGATTCGACTTTTCGCGCACAGCCGCGATTTGCACAAGAGCAAGGTCTACGCAGCGAGTCTTTCTTCCTCTCTCTCTCTCTCTTTGTACTTGGAAATGAAATCAGCGTTGCCGAGCGCCTCGTATATATATCCTTGTCGCGAGCTTTGACTTGCCAACGGCAACGGGATCGATTCCATCGGGACTACTCGGGGCGATTACGCTTTCGGGTGTGCGAAAGTTCAAACTACGTGTTGCTCGTCTCGGAGTGTTGACTAAGTGATTACAGTTTGAGAAGGACGATTTTCCTGAGAACCGACCAATAATGACGAGAGAAAGAGAGAGAGAGTTTTGTTTTTCTTTCTCTTCAAGCAGCGAGCTTTCGATGTTTCTTCGTGTCTTACACGAAACGAGAATTTATCTTTATTAGCAGTATTAATCATAACCCCGCCTCGGATTCCTGTCACGTTCCTTTGGTCTTCATCCCGACATCATAAATTTGGCCTTTCTCCCTTCTTGCTCTTACACGACGAGCTTTTCTGTACCTTTGTTTTTCCGGATTTCCTAGGCCGGTAAAATCTCCCTCATATACTCATAATTATATTCTTTATTATAAGCGTGAAAAGTGAAAATGAATAAGTGAATAAAGACAGTAGTGCATTCAACAAAATGCGCATTAATAATAAAATAAACCGGTAGTTCTTCAGCCAAACGTTATCGCGTGTAAGTGACGCGAGATTAGAAATAACGTTGTTGTGTATAAACTGAAAACAATTACTCAACGACAATAGCTCGCACACATCGAACATTCGTTTGCTTTATCGGCTCGTTCATCGCTCCGAGCGTAACCATTAGTTCCCTCTCAAACATTCACTTTGCATTCTCGTTCAAATTTATATACATCTACGGAAAAAACGTTTGGTCCTCAACAATACTCTCTCTCTCTCTCCCTCTCTCCACCGAAAATCTCTGTCGCGTCAGTAAAAATAAACGGTGTTAAATAGCTTTTGAGCTTGCCAGCTTCGCGTTATACAGCTAGTCGCAAGCTCGTAAAATTCCGGCGCACAAGCGCTGCAGCTAACTCGGCGTCCATCAATCAATCAATCTAACGAGCGGAATAAAAAGCTCCAGCCTGACTGTGCGCTCCATCTTCTCCCTCTCCCTGCTTTTCATTGTTCCCCATGGAAAGTGACTAGGGAGGGGGGCTGAGTGGCTGACGATATAAAAAGCAAGAGGTGGGGATGGGGGGATCGATGTGCAGCCAGGACGAATTGAAAGGAGAAGCGAAGCAAAGGACTGAGGCGATATTGTCAGCGACTATACGAACGACAGATAGAGTGGCTGCGATGTCGATCGCGGCTGATCCTGTAGTCCTGCTGACGGCACGTGTTTTACTTGTGGGCCGGATGAGCCGCGCTTAGTCTCCCTCGACTCGGCTCTCTTGGTCCAGCTAGCATTGACTTTTTTCGCCGAAATCGAGCTACGCCTAGCGACGACGACGTAGACGTCGAAATTGACGAGCCGAGGGCGAGCGTAATGCTCGGACGAGCTTTTGTTAATTAGCCCTCTCTCTCTTGGGGGTAGGTAAGCTATTAGCCGGAGTCGGAGTACGACTGGGGCGGAAACGAGTATAATTAAGGCGTCGCCGGCATTGTGTCGGCTGCAGGAGCCGGGATGAGGCGGAGAAGGAGGCGCCCGTCCACGGCTGCGATTTCAAAGGGAACAAAGCCCCGGCCGACGCTCAGGTGGACTAAGTAAAGCGCAATGCCGGAGAGCCGAGAGAGCTCGAGCTCTCACTCTTCCTCCCTAGCTTTTAGTCCGGCCGAGCTTCCGGAACAAACGACCCGCCGCGCCCGTGCGAACCCGATGGAAATTCAGATTAGCCCTAAGCGTGCCCCGGCCTTCCCCCCCCCCCCCCCCCCCCCCCCCCCCCCCCCCGTGAAGCGTAAAATGTAGAGATCTTGTGGATAGCTGGAGGAGGGCGCGTGGTATGAGGTGGCTCCCTCGAGTTCTCGCGATGCGTTAGCTCCCTATCTTGGCTCGCTCCCGAACTTGGAATTGGAAATTAATAGCCGTGTGCGCTCTGGTGCAGCCCGGCCCCTCTTCTCCCCCCCCCCCCTGCCAGCTTATTGCGTCGAGCTATTAAGCCTCATTTCCGGGAGTAATAAATGTCAGCGCTCAACGAGCGTTTTACCAGCAATTCCGGCTTATCGGCGTGTCGGCTAGTTATTAGTCGCAAAGACATACTTCGATAAGCTTCGTTATTGTTCAGCCGAAAAAAACGCAATCTAGGAGATAAGAATTTACCAGGAAGCTTGATTAAAATAAAAAAAGGAGCCGTAATCAATTGGACAAATAGTTTTGGAGGACCGCTCGATGATGAAAAATAATTAATCTCCCTTATAGACCGTCATATATTCCAACGTTCTGCAGTTCGGCGATATCAGGTAAATTCGCTGAGTCGAGCTCCGATTGTTTAAATCGTGAGATTGAGATAATCGAGAGCGTCTCGCCCCTTCCCCCTAACGTTTTTTCGGCCCGAGAGAGGAAGACTGGCCGGTCCAGAGGCGCCCACGGCCCTCCCCCGCGGCAGCGGCGTTGGCGGCGGGGGCTCCTTCGCACCGGCAAAATCAATACGCACCAGCACCTCGGCGAGGCGCGCGGCCCGGCACAAAGCCCGCTCGAACGGCGCTCCTACGTACGAAACCTTGAACTCCCCTGCTGCGTCAGTCGAAGGATAACTCGGCCCCCATCCTTGCCCCCCGCCTACTCCTCCTCACTCTGCAACCGCGAGTTTCGCGCAGAGTCGTTTATTAAACGGATGAGCTTCGAACGAGCGACGAGAGAGAGCTGGCTGCTTGCCTCCTGATTTTTCATTCCTTCCGACTCTGCCGATTATTTTTCTTTTATTTTGGGCATGGGGGTTATTGGATATAGGATTTTTCTTCGACAGCCGTATAACGCTGTTATAGTTTAATTGAGAAAAAATAAAAGAAGCGAGGGACCGATCAAACGGGAATTTAACTAGCTTAGAGAGCGCGTATAGTGGACGAGAGCAGTCAAAGCCAAACTGCGCATCAGGGGCAGAAAGAGAGGGGCTATCGGCTCGACTCGCGGAGTAATTTCCTTTTCCATACAGATGTACATCTCGCGTCTCCTATACCTTTCCGGCCTATAAAGATAACGCCGGCGATGTGCTAACGCACAGAAGATGATTCTGCTGAGCAGATGAATTATTGGAAAACGTCAGTTTTTGCTTGCTTATCTTTGTTTTCTTCTGTCTTCTGTTTTCTTATTTTTTCTTTTCTTTGACCGACCGACCGTGAAAGTCGCTGTTTTTATCCGGCGATGCAAAAATTTTATTCGAGGGTCGCGCGTACGTTTCAGTACGCGAAGGGGACAACGAGGAACTTGGTGGTTATTAATTAGCTTTCATTACTCGGCTTTTGATTAATGGCTCGGTAATTATTTGAGCTTGAAATATATGCTAATTGTAACGTCTCTGTGACAATTGTTTAACATCGGCCGAAGGTACGACGAGTGCGAATTTTATATTAGTTGCTACTAATAAAAAAGTTTTAATTGCAGCAGGCGCAAGGCTTTATTAAGGCAGAATTTTCCGATTTAACAGCGACAAAACAATTTACTACACGTACAAGCGTTGGCGTATTTAATAAAACTTCCTTCGGTTTATCATTTTTCAGGATCAACGGACAGCGGTCAACCTTGATTTTTTGCCGTCGTACTTTTTGAAGCTATCCACAACGCGAAAAGATTAAATTTCGTTGAACATACTTGTATCATCGAAAGACAGATTATCACAAAAATATCGCGACATTAAATCAACGTCACCTTCCACTTTTTCCCTTCCGCCGCGCACATTTATTTAAATTACTTTCAAACGAGCTTTTTCACGCACTTAAAAAATTCTACCAGTAATAGCCGCGATATCTCGGCAAACCGGACCGAATGTACAAAAACAACAAAACAACAACGCACACCGCGCCCGATCCGTTCATCCATCCGAATAAAAACTCTAAAATTAACTAGAATGGAGAAACGAAGCCGTTATTTAGCAGTGCGCGTTTACGTAACACGCGCTCGTCGGCGCACAAAAGATCTAACGAGAGGGAGGGAGGGAGAGACAGCGATCTTTCGCCCGGCGCGCACATTTCAATTTTAGTCCAACTATACAAACAAACGACGATTGCGTCACTTGCATTGTGTGCGCCCATCGGGCTACACACGAGTCAATAACAATTGTACACATTCCCTCGGTCCTCTCAGCCCCCCCCCCCCCCTACATGGTAATCCGACCCAAGTCAAGGGAAAACAATGCAAATAGCCGCCGAAAATCGGGCTGTCATTCAATTACGCAAAAACAAATAGCCCCCCAGGCAGGTGGATTAAAATTGGCAAAGGCATTTAAAGGGCCGATTTCCGTCGACGCCTAGAGAGTCGAAGAGAGAAGGGCGCCGAGGGGAGAGGGAGGGTTAAACGAGGAGAAGAAGCGCGCACGGGGTAAAAAGAGAGCGGGAAAATGAAGTGCAGCTAAAGAGTTAATTGTGAGAGTGTCGAGGCCGACAGTGACAAAGCTCCTCGGGCCGAGCGGAAAAAGTCATTTACAAAGACACGAAAAAGGCAAAGGAAAAAAAGGCAAGCAGTGCCAGAGGGAGGAGGAGGAGGAGGAGGGTCAGGGAGGTGGCCGAGGGAGAACGGCTGAAGCGAAAGGGGGACACATCGGGTGCGCCCGGGAGAAAGAGAGAAATGCCGGAGCGCATGGTCTTGTCGGGAGAGTTGCCGCCGCCGCTGTTGTTACTGCTGCTGCTGCAGAGGATGAGCGAGAGATGGACGGGCGATAAGGGCGATGCATGCGCCTGACGTACGGATGGAGTAAGTGAGAGAGAGAGAGAGAGAGAGGGATGGTAGAGAGCGCGCACCGCTGGCCAGAGACTTCCACTCGGCCGAGCATGATTGAGATCGATCGGCGTTGAGCGCCACAAAAGGGACTTGTGTCTACGTGTGTGAGCGCGAGAGATGCGCGCGAGAACGCCTGTCCCGACCGGCCATCGACAGCCCAGATGGCAAGAGGGTTAATTATAAAGCGATACTGCCGCCGCCGCCGCCGCCGCCGCCGCTGCCACTGCGCTGACAACGACGACTACGCCGATGCGGATGCCAAAGGGATTGGAATGGCAAAAGAAACAAAGAGAGGGACACAGACACTGACATGGGGATGCAGAATTGGATTATTCAAGCTCGACCTAATCCCCCTTTCTCTCTCTTTTCCAGATAGCGGATGTATTATAGGTAGAACTTGTGGCTGCTTGACGATCGGAATCACGTGCCATCGATGCTGGCTGTGTTTGCTTTTTTTTCCTCTCCCTCTTTCTCTCTCTGGACCAAACTGCGCGGATATTTGATAAGAGCGTAGCCGGCAAAAACAGGGAGGCGGGGTCCGAGGCAAAAAAAAAAACAACGGGGCTTTGTTTTTGCGGCGACTCTGTAGGTCGGAAAAACAATTTACGCGTATGGCGTCTGCGTGAGAATATACGCTTGCCTTTTTTTTCAGCTCGGCAACCCGCACAGATCGCGCGCCGATTGCCACGGATTTACGTCGTTATTTTCTTTGTCCCATTCTCCCACCATTTTTTTTACTTTCGTCTATACTTTTCGCAGATTTTCAGCTTTTTAGATTCCCATTTGGCCGATATAATCTTTTGCTTTCTCAAAGAGAAAGCTTTGTAACGGTGAAAATTTTCGATTCCGTAATTTTGCGTTTTCTCGACGTTTTGAAGGTTTTTAAGTACGGAGAC
>JAPYYQ010000483.1:0-67738 GCA_030522585.1 Anagyrus pseudococci
TTATGATTTTATCTACAAATTTTTGGTTTGTTTACGATTAGTCCACTTTTACCGTGGCGCATCGGTAATTTTTCTTGGTTTTTTCTCTCCGTGTATAAACGCGCGCGTGCGAGCTCGTCGATTAAGAAACCGAGAGAGGCGCGATCGGACGAAACGATCGCAATGGCAAAACGTCATCGCCTATACGGTACAGTTGACAAACGCTGCACAAGGTGGCGATTACAGTTTTAGCCCCGGTGCATTACAGAGGAACATATAGAAGTGTATACGTGACCAATCGATCTAACATTTTATTGTTTTGCAACGGTGCCCCAACACGCGCGCTCGCGCACACACGTGGCTGTCGTAACTGTTAACAAGCTTTGACATTTGTACCGCCTTTAAAGCAGGGAGAATGGATTAATGATCGAATAATTAATCGAGTCACTCCGCGCGCGATAGAGATGGAGAGAGGGGCACGGAAATATATCCGAGCAGATCAACAAATTGCGATTATTAATCTCGGTGCAATAGTTCTCTCGTGGACAAGCGAACTTTTACTCCGAGCACTATGGCTACTCTATTTTTTCCCACATACGCGCTCTCTCTTTCTCTCTAACTCGCGGCAACCTTCACGTGACAAATTGCCTCGGAATTCATCATAACGACACGCGCGCGCCCGCGCTCCTGATAATTGTACGCTCGGTGCGTTCTAATTTTAAAATTACCACGGGGAAGGGGGGGGGGAGAGTGGTCCCGGGACGTCTCGCGGACTAATTTATGTAAAACAGCGCGCGATCTCGGCTATGGTCCACCTCAACCTCCGTTCAAAACAATAACCCAGCGGACCAGAGAGCAAAGGCACTTCTTAAAGCTACACGTAAATCAGCGGGGCCGGGGAATGCGAACGGCCGAAAAACGAGCATAGGGACAAAAAAGAAACGAAGTAGGAGAAAAAGAAGAAGGAGAAGAAGTAGTCAGCAACAGCGCTCCCATATCCCAAGGATCCTCTCCTCCTTAGCTCGAGTTTTTGTCCCACTCGCAGGCTCTGCCGAGAGAGAGATGGAGAGGAGAGTACCGTTACTCGCTTCGGCGAAAAACTGGCCATCTCGCGCACGCGCGGCTTTGTCGATTCGCCTCGGACTTTTTCCCGGCGGCTCCAACCGCCCAAGGCCCCCGTCACGCTCGACGAGAGCCAGAAAAGTTACGCCGCTGAGAGAAGGGGGGGATCACTCCACGCGCTAACGCGTCATTGTCTCCCGACGTTCGCTGTTACTGCTTGGCTCTGCCGACAGGCTCTGAGAGGCTATAGCCTTGACTTTGGAGGGAAAACGATTCACGATCAAGAGCGGATCTCGCGAGGCCGCGAGTTTTTCGCCTCGTGTTTTTCGAGCAAAAAGCATCGGATATCCCGCTTCGCCTGAGATGTTATGCGCGCTCGCTCTCTTTCTCTCTCTCTCTCTTGCTTTGTTCGTCGTTACTTTTGTTATTCGCATACGACAATCGGTAGAGAAACGGTTGACTTCTTTTTTTTTTTGACGGACGGGGTCGGCTATTACGCGGGGATTATCATAAAACGCCGCGATTTGCGCAAGACCTCTGCTGCAGCGGCTGGACAGTTTTTGCGATGAGCTCTCTAGCGCTCTCTCTTGGATGATATGGCTTTGAGAACCGGAGACGCTTTACTTGTTTTATCGTAATAAATAGGCTTAGGAGGGAATAAAAAAGAGAATCGACGATGTGCTGCGTGTGCGACACTTTTTTTTTTTGTTTAAAAGGAGAGGGATATGGCAAAAAGTGTTTGTGCTATAGCGTGTGCCTCGCTTGTAAAAAGCTGGAATGTTTCGCGAGTAATTACGATTTGCACTTTGCAAGTGCCATACTTTCCTGCTCGATATGAGCTGCGCTTGTCAAGATTTTACTATTCGTAATTTCGAACGAAAAAAAAAATATTAAATTTTTTTTTATACCTGGCTTTACGCAATTCCGCGAGGAAAGATAAAATAAGGAATAACAAACACATTGTTCGCGACTGCGTATTCTTTTTTTCCCAAACGGAAAGAAAAAAAAATAAGCGAGGGAGAGACAGAGAGAAAAACGTAAGATAAGCAGGAATCATTAGACGAAATGACAAAACGAGCCCAGTCACGATTCCAGCGAATTCCTAGATTCCGCGGCGATTCTTCAAAATTACCCCCGCGCGCTAGCGGCAACTTCCGCCGAGACGCGACGGAAGCTATAGTATACGTGCCCGAGCGCCTGCCACTACCATACGACACCTATCACTCGGTGTCTCTGTATATGTGCGAGAGAGCACGTGGATCCACAGGCCAATCTACCGACGATCGTCATTACGGCTAATAACGCGCTCGAGGATCGAGGAGCGCGCGCGGAAAAGCTCTTCATCTCTCGGCAAGCCCCAGAGAGCGAGTCTGCGCAGCATCGTTTTATAGAATAATCAATTATTTATTGTTTTGCGCGCGAGCGAGCTTAGAGCAGCGTATTAGCTAGGAAAGAGAGAGGGAGAGAAAAAAAAGTATACGGCCTGGTAATACGCAGAAAAAGGCAATTTATGGGAGGAAGTTGTAAATGATTCAGTGTACTTGCCGAGCATAAAATAATCATTAGAGCGATTGCAAAAAAAAAAGAAGAAGAAGAAATAAGTGTATTATCCTGGCTGAAAGAACGGATTCCCGAGTCGCCAGCGGCTCTCGCGCGATCATATGCGACTCTCTCATGCAAAATGCATGACATTGGCGGCGACTGAAATTTTAGCCTGGCTCTCTTGCAGAGCGACGGATGATAAATAAGCCGCGTGTCCCGCTGCGAGAGTTTCGGCGAGAGGCCTCGCTTCGTCCCGGCTGTACAGCGTCGGCGTTATTTGTCAGCCTTACTTCTCGTGATTTTTCAACAACTGACATTTTATTTTGGCTTGAAAAATGCTGTGGATTAGCAAAACCTGCGGGTTTACTAAAAAAAAGAGAGAATAAGAGAGACAGTAACTTTACTTCTGAATACCCAAAACAATTAAGTCAATGCAGCTGGTGAAGTGCGAGTAAAACGAACGCGAGGACGGCGAAGTTTAGCCATAGCTATACGTTGCAAAGTATACAGCCTTGACAGTCGACCCACAGAGAGCCATTCTCGGCCGTACGCGAGAGAATAGACGAAGAACATCAGAAGAGAGAAAAAGTCAAGCTAACTATAGTCAAGAGGGAAAGAAGTCTGCGGATTAGACTTGCCCGCTTCCTCGTTCGCGGGCTGGAGAACCTTCGTGGAACCGGCTAGTCGCGTGGGTTTCCGAGAAGCGAGAGTGTGTCTTCAGGACGCGCGACTCCCTTTGCCTCTCTCTCTTTTTTCATTAGGGGAGCAACGCTCTTAGGTGTATACGCTTGGACCGGATTTTTCGATTGAGTCACCTGTTCGTGGAAGAGGGACGGAGGAGAAAATAGGGGAAAGCTTTTTGTTTGTGCCAACACGTGGATAGGTACGAGGAGGAGGGGTTATTGGGGTTTCGTTAGAAAGGGACAGCTCCTATGAGAGTTTTTTGAATATTGAGAATTGGAAGAGACACGAAGGCTATTAAGGAGGTTTTAATTTGCGACTTTCGAGATTGCGGTACTCTCTAGAGGCCGCCTCAAATGCCGATCATCTTCAATTTGCACAGGCTCGAAAACTACCCGACGATCATAAACACACGCGTGTGTTTGAAAAGCCACGCGAAATGGCCTGCGAAACTCTGTTATTTCGTCAATGCGAAAATTACCGTCTCGTGACTCCTGAAACCTACCTTCCCCCTCTCTTTCTCCATAGATCGTTAAACACTTCGTTCGATCGGCAAATGCCTCGAGAGACAACGCGAATAGAAACCGAACGAGAGTACAGTTTCGAACTATATGAAAAAAAAGAATAAAAAATTCAGCATGTACAAGAGAGAGAAAGAACAAAAGGAAGAAGGCACACTGGGATCGTCGTGCGCCTCGTAAAAATATGTATGCTGCTCCTCGTGGCTTTCTCGAGGTCAGCTGGGCCACTCGCGAGCCTCTAAATTATCTTTCCACATCTCTTTCTCTCTCTCCCCCTCGCTCTCCAGTCGTTTTGGGTATCAAAAAGAAGCCGACGAGCAACAGGCGGCAGCAAAGGGAAGAACAGATATCCTGACCTTGTCAGAACGAGAGAGAGAGAGAGAGAGAGAGAGAGAGAGAGAGAGAGAGAGAGAGAGAGAGAGTAGCCTAGCTCTTTCCTTTCCGGCAGTCCATCTCTCTCTGTCTTTCCCTCTCCTTTGCTCTTTCTCTCAGGTGCCTCCCTTCCGGCTGGCTTTGCCCATTTTTTTGCCTCTCCATTCGACGATCCATTAGCAATAGCGATTTCGAACGAAGCCGAGGTCGCGATGCCAGCTCTCGTCATCCATCAACGACTCGCTCTCGCACCGAACGCGTGCACGTGCCGCACAAGCGACGTACGCGCGAACGTTTTGAAAATTTCAATATCAAACAAACGTTGTTGCTCGCGTTAAACCGCGATATGTTAGATGCGCGAGTCATCTCTTCAGACTCGTGTAATTAACGGAAAAAAAAACAGGAGAAACGATCGGTAATGCCTCGAAAACTGAAACTGTATGCATGTACGTTTTGAAAAATTGCAATCAGGCGTGTGCGGAGAATCGTCGGAGGGGAAAAAACATTGATTATGGCAATACGTCAAACGAATATGACTGCGCGTATCATTAGAAACGGATTTTATTCCTGGAAAATGATTTTCTTCGAGATGCCGGCGCGCAAGTGCGCGTATATAATGTCAAAACTTTAAATAGCGATCATAAATCTATCGACGCCTAGAGTAAGCCGCAAATTAAAGCTGCAGATTACTGTTATAAAAATATTTAATGACAAACTGATGTTATTTAAAAAAAATGATTGGCTAACGTTTGCGTGTCGATGCTTCTGTTCCAGGAAAACAAGGAAAAGATGGCCCGGACGAGAAGAAAGACGCGGATGGCGAGCTATGGGGCAACGTTGAGGCCCAAGCCGCTTTCCTCGGGCCCAATCTTTGGGACAAGACATTGCCCTACGACGCCGACCTGAAGGTATTGAATCATGTATGTACACAGACGCGAGACGGTAAGCCTCGAAAGAGAAGCTTGCAGAGGAATTTATTATTTTTTCAAAAAAAAAAATTTTTTTCCATTTGTCTTTTCTGCTGTGCAAAGTCAACGATTACCTTTTTTTTTCATTCTTTTTCTTGTTTCGTTTGTCTTGGGATTTCTTGAACGTTTCTTTATTTTTTTTTTCTTCAACGATGTGCTCATTTTGTTCAATCACGTGTCTGACAATATGCCTGCATCTCTTTCTCTGTTTATTTGCATTGACTCGACTTTGTTTTTCATTTTGCGATTTTTTTGTAACGGTGCAAAAAGTTTGGCGACATTTTTCTTTTTGTTATACTTTTGAATAATTAAATGCTGATTTAAACAAATAATTTGTTAATAGAGCGAAATTTGCCAACCTTTTCACCGTGTCTTGTGCAAAGTTCTAATCATCCTTTTTTTTCGAGTTCACTGGGTGTTAGCATTATCTCTATAATTAATAACACGCATTTTCAACTTGATGGGTTCGAATTGACTTGAAAATTTATAATTTCAACTAAACAGCGAATGTTAAATACCTCTGCATGTTGTTATCATTTTTTGTTTGTTTTGAAATTTCTAGAGATGTGAAAGTTTGATTTTACGTTTTTATTGATGAATGCAACAATATTGTTATATCTTTAGCAGCATGTCTTGCAATAAGTTATTTAATAAACTCAGTAATCACACTGTAGAATTAAGTTACTCCAAAAGTTTAAATATTTACACAGCATTTGTCGTGTAGCATCAAAATCATTGAAATTGTTTTGAAACATGTAAAAACCGTACGTTATTAAAATCCATATCGTTAAATAATTTAAATAAGTTGGAAAAAGCTGTCTAAATCGATTAGAAACATTTTTGCTCGAGGAGTTAGAGTGCAATGACCTGCGGACTTTCTGTACGAGTTTATCGAGGTTGAAATAATTCCTAGAGCTTAATAGTATCGTAATAAGAATAAAATTAAATAAATATTATACATTAATATCAATGCAAAATCAAATAAACAAAAGCCAATCGATAATTCTTTCTAAATGCACGTGAAAGAATATTAAAAAAAAATTTGATGAAAGTTGCGTTGCCGTAAAAATCGCTCAATACTACCGATAACGATCTATAAAAAAAGATCCGTAAAAATTCAATTGTAAATCCATTGAAAATTCTTGAAAAGCATCGGGAATAAAGAGACGGGGAGACAAACGAAAGCAGAAAACTGATCAGCGAGGGTTTAGGATCGGTAGTAGCAGCAGCAGCTCTCGTACACCACCACTACCATCGCCAGCAGCATAATCGCAGCTACGAAAGAGAGACAAGGAGGAGGAGGGGGCCAAGGGGGGGAGGTAGGTTGCCGGTCACTTTCTCCGGCGGCGGTTGCCGTCGTCATGGCTCGGCGAACGAGGAAGTTCGCGGAAGGCTTTCGGTGCGCCGTGCCTCTCTCGCCGATTTTTCCCCTTCTCCGCCTCCCCGTCGATCGCTCTCGCGCGCGCGCGCGCCTTTTCCTCGGTCTTTCCTCGTCTGGCAAACGGGCGAGACGGGAGTTTATACACGGTGAAGGTGGCTCTCTGGTGGGGCAGGCGGAAAAAAAAAGAACGGAGAGGCGAGCGTGACGCGTAAATCTGGCGATAATCTGGCCTGCCACCTTTCTCTCCCGCCACTGCCGTTGCTCCCGCCGTCGACTTTCTCCTATACACTCGCTAACCCCGCGCACAGAGACCCCTCGAGGCTTACCCGACGGCCTATACACTCTGTTGTGTGGGTGTGGGCGCAACAGTCTCTCTTTCTTTCTCTCCTTCCTTCTCTCTGTCTATGTACGTACTTGCTCAAAATTTTCGACGTGGAGGATCGAGAGAAGCCGTGGAGGCAAAGTTTCACTCGAGAGCCTTACTTCTCCCCCCCCCTACCGCCAACCGGTGTGGGCTTTGTCGCTGGGACTTTTAGATGCTTGTCGTTTCTTGATATACCGAGCGCGGCTCTACACTTGTATCGCATTTTAATTTTTCACCCGGCTTACATGTCTCTCTTCGGCAAAGAATACGACCAACTTTCTTCCGTTTGTTTCTTTTATTTTTTTGACTCTTCATTTTTATTGCGTCTTGTTTTTTATACATGTATAGGTCGTTTTAAAAATCGGCAATTTTGAAATTCACGCTGTCGTGCGGAAGAAAAAACTTTTTTCCTCAAATAAATTACGTTACATTTAAATAAAATTTATCTAAATTCAGACGGAATTTATCATCTTGAACGCTCTCGTACAGAGCCTCGGTATATTCCCTCTCCCCCTGAGGAAAGACAAAGCGCAGCTTTTTACCGACGCGTTATATAGCGAGCGAGAGATCGAACGCGGAACAGCGTTGTAGTCTGAAAGAAAAATGCGATATTCTCATCGAGCTATTGCGCCTCAATCGACTATAGATCGTATACTCTTTTTTTCTCTCTCTCTCTTCTCCCTCCCATCCATCTCGTTCTACCGTCGGCTTCCTCGACCTTGACTTTTTCCGGCTCGTCGCGCTCGTCCGCGGAAAATTAAAAAGAGCGAGAGAGGCCGAGAAATGCCGGCAATTAGACGCTCTCGGCTCCTCCATTATTTCCCGCGTATATACCCTCCTGCTTCCCCACCACCACCCCCCTATCCTCCTAGTCGTCTATCTTTCTCGCCCGTTACGAATCGCGCAGCTGTATACACGAAGGACGTCCGAGCGCGCGATAATCGAGCGAATTAGAGGTTCGCCGGGCGGCCAAGTGTACGACGCACATTGGTGCCACGCGACTACGCGTTTGAATCTTTGTATATATATTTCTTTTCCGTTGCTCCCCAACCGTCGAGGCTTCAAGCTAAGCGCGACACCTTGATCCTTAATCCCCCCCCCCCGGCATATAATTCTTTAATCGAATTATCACCGCGCCAGGATAAACTCGAGCGATATCTCCGCGTATCACTAGACGAAAGTGATTTTGAATATGTATAAATGCGCGTCATGAATAAGCAAAGCCGGTATAAAGATTTTCTTTTTTGCCCCTCTCCTCTCCAATTCCCATGGAAATAAATTATTTCGCTGGTCGATATTAATTAATTTTTTCTCTCGCGCCCGTAACGCGCGCACAATATCACCGGCGTTTGATTTTTTGAATATTCATCGGAGGCAATCAGTTTACGATTCTCGGCGCAACGATTGCACCGACGATCCGACTGCAGTCGCTCGAGAAAGCAAAAGCCACGTAGATCTTACACAGGCGCTCCTGTATACGCTCGTTGCGCGGAAAGGCGCCAAGACAGACTATGTGTATGTGTGCATGCTCGGAGGATGACAAGCGGAAACGCGCCGTCCGGCCGCAGCGCGTCCTTCGTTCGCGCGATTTTTCGAAAATCCCGCGTTTTCGCGTGAGCGCGCAAATTGCCGGCAATTAAAAGCCGAACCGGCCATTTTCCTTTTTTTTCTTCTTTATACCTGCCCCCCTTCTGCGTCGTTCTCCTCGCAATCTGCCACCACACGGGGATATCGTACGTAGTAATTGCCAGAGCGTTGTATCCTTGCGCATTTGCCTACGCGCTCTACGAAGCCTTAACCCAATAAACGATGCTACGACGATATTGGTTGGCTGAACGTGTGCGTTTATATATCAGGTTCTCGCGGGCGACCTGCTCCTGTCGTCGCGCGTCAACGTCGCGAGTCGCTTTGGTTTTTTTTTCTTCGTAAGCCTCGAGGTACTTTTTGTGCGACTATAATGGCTGATGGAACTGTGTCGATTATGGGGTTACGGTGGATTATGGTGCTGGGCTTATGTAAGGCTTTAAGAGGGTAAGGTAGTTTAAGAGATGATGCTGCTGGTGGAATAGGCACGTTGGATGGTTTTATTTATGATATTTGAAAAGAGCATAAGGTCTAAGAGACTCGTGATTGGATATGGTGTTAAAAGTTAGCGGGATGAAACGATTGCACTGTAAATCTATGATTGAAAAAATTTCGGGAACATTCAATTAAATATTGCGAAATTGAACAGTTTTAACGGCAGAGAATTTTATGAGCAAAGGGATGAAGCTAATGCGTACATGAATGTGCATTCTTATTTATCGATTCTCAATCTTATTTAGCGGTTTGATGAAATCACGCGAGTTTAACGGGTTTTTTAAAAAAACGGTTTTATAAACGGTGATATTAATTCCAGCGATGCAAGCAATAACTTTGAGATTACAAAATCGAAAGTAGCGATACCGAGGTTATAGTCATATCCATAAAATCGCTGTTATCCTCGTACATATCAGTTCATTTACACACATCAACACACACGTTATAAAAACACATGATTTAAAAATTCCAAAAATATAAAAAAAGCCAATCCAACCTACCCATACGTCCAAGTATCTCGATCAGCAACGAACCATTCGCATCACATCCAGCTAACGATACGGTGCTCGAGATCCCCTACTCCCGATTCCCTATTCCTCACATAGCTTACAAACCACAAAAATAAAAATGTCGCTCGTCAAAAGCTCACGAATCACTAAATCGGCCAATTGTTGCATATATCGACTGGCGTCGTCGAGCAGTATGTGGATTTGGACGAATTCCTGTCGGAGAACGGGATCCCGGTGGACGGCGTGGCCGGCGGCGGCGGTGGCGGCCAGGGCGCGATGCCGAGCGCCGGCAACCAGCTGCACAAGCTCGGCAACAGCGACGCGTCGACGGGCGGACCCGGAGCCGGGGGTAACCATCAGGGCCCAGCGAGCAGCCTGCATCTCGAGCCCGTAACCAAGCGCGAGCGGTCACCCTCGCCAAGCGATTGCTGCTCGCCCGACACTCTCAATCCGCCCTCGCCCGCCGACTCCAGTGAGTTCATCTCTTATCACACTTATTCATCTTCTTCTTCTACATTTTTTTATCTACCTTCGTCGGCTCTTGCTCTCGCTCTCTCGCTTACACAGCTCATGAAAGCAAAAAAAAAAAAGAGCTTGCGAGTGAGCGAGAGCTTTGCCCGAGAGCCTCCACCGACTAACGTTGAGCTCGTTACGAATTCCTGCGCATGCTGTGTGCCCGCGCTACCAGACTCTGGAGACTCGTCGCGATTACAATATGGATTGTCTCTTGTAGCGCTTTCGATGGCTTCATCAGGCCGGGACTTCGATCCCCGGACTCGGGCCTTCTCCGACGAGGAGCTCAAGCCTCAGCCGATGATCAAGAAGTCACGGAAGCAGGTGAGATAACCTTCGTCATACTACAACCTCGGGCATCCAGCTCTCTGCGCCGGATCCGCAATAGTCTGTGTCGACACCGGCTCTTATATACCACACTCGGCTTTACTTTTCAGATATCATCAGTCTCTGTCCTCTATTAATTACTTCATTTTGTCTTTTTTTATCATCCCGATACTATATTTTTTTTAATACACATTTTTTAGTCTAGTTCTTAAGAATACGCAATTATATCGCATTATCAATTTTTTCAATTATTAAATAACCTAACTGACATTGATTTAGATAAATATATATAACACACGTATATATTCATCACTGAACGAAGATTATGCAGTCGTATGTAATATCGCAATTTAAGTTATCCAAAAACCGTTTACAAAATTCACGTAGATAATGTACAATCATCTCTAAAACAAATCACTATAGTCGTTTTTATCAGTTTCTCCCTCAAAATCTGCACATCATCGCTAACCGAATCTCATTGGAAATAACCCGACGACTCTTCGGTCACGTCTCACTGATATACAAAACAATCTCCACATCATCATAACAACAAAAAAAGAAAGAAAAATGTTAACAACAAACTTTCGTACATCGCGGCATAAATATAATAGAAGGAATATCACCAAGAATACGCCACTAATAAAATCGCGCAACATTGCAGTTCGTTCCCGACGACCTTAAGGACGACAAATACTGGGCACGTCGCAGAAAGAACAACATGGCAGCCAAGCGCTCAAGGGACGCGCGCCGCATGAAGGAGAACCAGATCGCCCTGCGAGCCGGCTTCCTCGAGAAAGAGGTAAGAGCACTCGGACGGCACCAAAAATCCACCTGCGACCCTCCCCCCCCCAACCCCTGTCCCCCTCTAAGCCAACCATAGCTAATGATAACTCGATTTATGTCTCGGATTGTTCACAGAACATGGGCCTGCGACAAGAGCTGGACCGGTTAAAGAACGAGAACATGCTGCTGCGCGACAAACTGAGCAAGTACACGGACGTGTAACCGGCCGACCTGCCCTCTCCCTCCCCTCCCCCTTCCCCCACTCGCCCCTCTGAGCAGGCAAAGTAATCCACCTTAGTCTCCTCCCCCCTCCCTCCTACCCTCTTACGCCCCCTCATCTTCCTTTCTTCTAACGATTAAAGCGTGGCCGGCTCCTATCTCTCGCCCGGCGCACGGACACAGGAGTAGCTGCGGACGAGCCAGTGACGACACGAGCGTACACACTTAGAAGAACACACACGTGCATACAAGCAAACACACCCACACACCGACTGCTGCGGCTCTCTGCGCGCGCGCTCTATGAACCTCGCTTATGTACATCTATGATCTATAGCGTCACGCTCCCACCAATGGCACACCCTAGACTATACTCTCCTCGGAGCGTATGTACACCGTTGTCAACGAGACGGTCGCTCGCGCTCAGTCCTCTCGATCTTGTCACCTTCTCGTACCGATCTTCCTCCTAAGCCCATTACTACTACCACAGCCACCAACCACCACCTCGTCATTTTCTTTTTTTTTTTTCGCCAAGCGCACTCTGGACCTTTTAGCGAACAAACTCAATACCGATAGGCTTGATTATTCATTTTTTATTATGGTCTTTTGTTTTTAACGATCGGTTGATTCGAAAGCAAAGAGAGTTTTTTTTGGCAGGAACGATCCAGAGAGCGCGCTGTATACGTCTGTATTTGTTGCGAAATGAAAGCCGCGGACAATTTGTTATAACGACGATGCTGGTACCTATTTTTATTTTGTTTTTTTTTTGTTCATTTGAAATGTTCGTTCCGAGGACGCGCTTGCTTCGCGACAGAGCGGTGCAGCAATGGGATTGCGCTGTTACGATATTTGTATACCGGAGTGAAAAATCAAAAGACGTCTTTGATTAGCACACGATTTGTGGAAGTTTAGCTCGACTTTTAAATGCTCATTGGCGAAAGCAGCAGTACAATCCTTTTTCTTTGTTTATTGCTCTTTTAAATTACATTATATTTTTTTAAATAGATTTATTGTAAATTTTCTTTTTTTTATGACTACTTTCTGGTAAAATTCGTGTCTGATCAATTTTGGAAATTTTTACTTATTGTCGCTTTCCACATTTGCACCGGTAGAACTACTATACTTTTTTTTTCTTAAGTAGCCCACCTAAGCTTGGATTAATTAATTTTGATAATTTTTTTTATTATTGTTATTTGATTTTCAGATTTTATTACTCAATAACTTATGTCGAAATGTTAATTCGTTTACTTTTTATTTTTCAATTGTAAAAAGTATATAAGAAAAAGACTAGACGAGTGAATTTTTACTCCGTTGAATAAAAACAAAAAAAAAAAAGAAGTAACAATCTTCAATCTTTTCATTTCTCATTCATTATAAGTATAAAAGGACGACTATTTTTCCTTCGTTACTTTCACACCTACAACGCACTTTATCTTTTCTTTGCTTCCCCTCCTCCTCCCTTTCCGCTCCAAAACACGTAGAAAATATTCCCATTTTCCTCTACCCCCTGTCCTCCCCTATTCCTCAATTGTACATAGTTATATGTATAGTTAGATTACATAAAAAGTATATATATATAAATATATTATATATATAAAAATATGATAACATGAGAAAAAAATGATATCGATATATCATACACAATGATAGTACGAAGAACAACAAATAAGAGCAACAACAATTATGCAATGATAAAAAAGAAGAACTTGTTAATTAAAAAAAACCTAATGTAACGGAGAGAAAGAGAGAGAGAGAGAGAGAGAGAGAAAAGAATATATATTGTTTAATTGTATACAGGAAAGACGAAACACGTCGAGTGTGCGCAGCGCGCGTACACTTGGCGTCGAGAGAGAGAGAAAAAAAGGCGAATTTTTATCGGCGACGATTGTTTATACACGATGATACACTTCCGTAAGCGGGAGCTGAGAAGATATAATAATAATTATCATTGTTGATGAGTGTACATTATATAAAAAAAAAATTTCGTTGGGAGCGGGTTGGGCCGAGCTCTCCTCGTATTGCAAAGGCGGGTTTGATAGCGAGCGATTTGTAAATTTTGTTTTGTTCTTCTTCTCTTGTATACAACCGGTGTCTACCCCCTCCTCATTTTTTTCTTACTATCTCTTTTCGTTGGGCATACGATATGTACATATGTATTGTATGTTGAGAGTTTTTATTGATAACCAGAAAGAAAAAAAAGCGACTAATGTATGTTATTTCTTATTCGAATTTTTCGAACTTACGTAGCTGACGTATATATGCATAAATTTTGCGCGCCAATTCACGCACGGCGAAAATTTCGTTTGGGAATTATTACGAGAACAAAAGCAACAAAGAAATTACGTCTATGTAGATACACACGATGGTGAATTTTTAAAGGGTCGACAGCCCAGACACGAGCCACCGGGCTACACCTCTCGTAGATTCTCTATCACCCATGTAGGATATCTCGTATGGATATTATGCATTAATATATCAACTTACATGGCTTATAGTATATTAAAGTGAAGATTATTGAATTTGAAGTATATCGATCAAGTTGAGGCGTTGGGTGTTAACACCCGTCCCCCTTGACGCGACGCCGTTTCTACACTTTTGTTACATAAATATATAAATATATCTATATACATACCACGCGATATCTGCCTTACTCGAACATTGGTTGCCTTTATGTTGACCTACCGAATGTCTTTTGAATTTGACGATTTCTTTTATTGCGGTGTACTTGCGCACTTTCTAGGGCCTATGCAACACTGAATGTTTTGTAATAAGGAATACAAATGCAATGTAATAAATTCTACGTAAATTCAGCGAGTTTTAATTTACTTTTCTTTTTGTTATCTTAACGATCATCATCTTCATATAATTTTGCGCAATCACACTTGTACATTACGAATAACGAGAGACAAAGAAGACGAGAGAAGAAAAAAAAAATCAGATTGAAAGCGAGAGAAGAAACGCTGAAAATCACGGCATCGAGACGAAAAAAAGAGAAAAGCGTGCGCTATCGTTAAAAAACAAAAATTGCATATCGCGTTTACGATAGAATGCATAACGACGCACCGAACGTTCGACGGAATAAATGACAAAGCACCGCGAATACGACGCACCGCTACCGAGTGAAAAACAAAAATAAAAGATTTGTTACTTTTTTTGTTTGACAAAAGAAAGAAAGAAAGAAAAAAGACCGTTAGCACCGCAGAGCAAGAGTCGCAATCTTAGAAAAACGATTCTCTTCGTCACCTCGTATCTCTCAGCCGAAAAACGACATCGTTTCTCAAACGCAGCTCTGAAATGGTGCTCCATCAGCATCACAAGCACACACTCACACACTCGTCCAATAAACCAAAACGCGTCACTGCCCAATATCCACCTTTCTCTTTCTCTCGCTCAACCGACCACTCTTATACTACACCCAGTCAAATTGCTATCCATGAAAAACAATCGCTTCCTCTCGACGACCCGAATCTCCTGCGCAGAGTAAAAAAAAAAGAAAATATAGACAGATCCGAGGCACGACGAAGAGCATCGTACACGGCTACAAGGACATAAAAAACCATGTGCTCGCGATCCACCTATAGTATAACACGGCATCGACGTTTTCCGTGCGCGCAATCGCGCCGCTTCTCGTGATTCCCTACTCTTTCCCCCCTCGTTGTAGTTAAGCCCCCGAGCGCCTTATTTTTATTATGTTTTTTTTTGTGTTTCTCTTCTGCATAATAGCGATGTAATAACGTAGAGGCACCCAAAAGCGCACCTTGGTGACGGTTTATCTCATTAGCGCGTCCGCACGCAAGCGAAGATTCTAGTTATATCTCTTATATGCTGCAACTGCCTGCATCGCGATGGCTTTTATTGGATTCGTTCTCAGCGAGAACGCCTACACGTACATACATACACACATACGTATATAACAGAGGGGTGAGAGTAGCTTCGTGATTTATCTTAACTGCGATTTAATGTAGTGATAACGACACTCTGTGTATCTCGTTTAACCCCCCTCCCCCCTTTTCCACCACCTGCTCCTTTTATTATCTTCTTCATGAATTTTTGTATACCGTCTTGTTTGTAATTTTTATTACTCGTAATTGTAACCGTAGTGTAGAGGCAGATATGACGAACGGTGATGGCCGTTTAATGTATAAGGAATAGCCGGCGTTGAATACCGTAGCGTAGCGATTGTTATGTTGACGCGCTCGCTCGCCACGGAAAACGTCCAGATACGAATGAAAAAAAAACGTAATTAATAATTGTGTTGTGAAAAGGGAGAAAGAGAGAGAGAGAAGGAGAGAGTTTTTATCATTATTTTGTAAAGACTACTGCAAAAAGCAAACTGTAAGAGCTTCGAAATTCTCTTCGCTTGTGCATGATATTATGAGAGAACGAGAGAATGTGAGAAAAAGAGAGAGAGTGAAATATATAACATACGATATGTATATGTATATATAACGAGTGTCGATTGTTGTTTTAATACTAGCTAATTAAAAAGTTATTGCAAGGCATGCAAAAGACCTGTTTGATTGCTAAGTAACTAAAGCTTTTCTTCCAAAGCTCATTCGATTAAATGTCATTTTTGATAAGAGCTGCTTATTTTTAATTAGCTTTATTATTTTAATGAACGCACGGAAAGAGGAGAAATTAACAAACACTAAATATATACATGTATACATAGATATATATATTCTGAAAAGACAAGCACCGCTATCGAAATGAATAAGACAACCCCACGGTGCTGGCACTGCTCTTCTTCTTTTTACTTTTTAATTAATTTTCTCTTTTCCTCTTATTCTCTTTGTCCCCCCCTTTTTTTAAGTTTGTAGATGTTTATTTTTTGTTTCTCTAAAATTCGGCCGGCGATAACGAGCCTTTTTTCGAAAACGAGAAGAACAAGAGCTTAGAGTTTCATTGGAAATTCTTTGACGACCTGTAAATTTGTTAACTGTTCTCCGTTAACGAAAAAAAAAACGGAAAGTTCGACATTGTTAAACAAAAATTTTCTGACGACGTGAAAACAAAAAAAAAATACGAAAGACTTATTGTTCTATCATTTTTCAAGCTTTCGTTTTATCTCGAGTTGTCAAGTTCAATTTAAGCTCTATCCTATTCGCCGCTTTGAACAGTAAAGTGGCAAAGAAAGCAGTTGTCTAAGCTAGTTGACGTAAGGAGGTAAACGAAGAAGAGTATAATTTTCGTAAGAAATTTTTATCGACGAAATATTTTCGAGAACAAAGATTGCGTGTAAGGAAAAATGGAGAAAAAAACTTATATAAAAATTGTTGAATAGCGCGAACGCGTTGCGCGCGACTATTTTTAATGAGAATACAAAAGAAAAAAATACTAAATCGTATGCGACTACTTGAAGACGAACAGAGGCGTATCCTTACGGTTGAGGGTAATTGTGCGAAATCGTTGGCAACTCTCTTGGCCGCTGAGAAAAAATGCGTAGCTCTTAGGTTATTATTATTATGATTCTTGTACGTAAGAATGATGAATAAACAAAACGATGTGAAGGCAGCAAAAATCGAGCGTTGTACAAGATCGACTTTTTTTCATTCGTGGCTTCGGTTTTTGTCCTTTTGTAAAAATAAAACTCTGTGAACAAAGAAGTTGAGAAACGAAACGCCAGGATTTAGGAAAAAAAATACCCAACAACGTTAGCCGAAAAAAAATCATTATTATTAATTACTATAATTATAATAATTATAGCGAGAGTGACAAATAACTAAGAAAAAAAAGTAAAATTCAGCAGAACATAGACGAGTAATAATAATAATTAATGTAGAGGCAGAGCTTCACACGAGAAAATAAAAAAAATTTACCAGATGTAAAACACAAAGCAAGCAGTAGTGTAATATTGAGATAATTGTTTTATTAAGAGAAAGAAAATTAAGAGTTATAAGAGAATGGATTTATAAACTTAAGCGCAGTTCTTAAATGCAAAAATAATTAAAATGTAGATAAGATGATTACGTCGAGAGGATAAGCGATTCAAGGAACTAAAACAAACAAAAAAATGGTGTATTAAGACAGAGAAAGGGATGCAGATAAAATAACAAAAATACCCTCATATGAACATAGAACACAGGCAAAATGTTACTACTTAGTTTTAACCGACATCTTACAATGTAATTGTTTTCTTTTTCAATTTTTAAAACAAAAAGTATATATATAAAAAAACGGTCAAAAAAGAGCGATGAGCAAAATACAAAAGGCGTAATTTAAAAAAAAAAAACAAGTATATACACAAGGCGCAACCTGCGACGAAATAAACAAATAAGCGAGTAAACAAAATAAAAAAAAATAAAAAGTTAATTAAGAACGACTACCAACACAAAGGAACCTAACTGTATCACATTTCGAGAAATATATGTATTTGTTATTGTTTTAATTGATATTTCGCATTTCTTATTTATTGCTCTAACACCTGCACTATATATCACACGAAACCAAGAATCCTTTGCTGAATATCCATCGAATACAATGTCCCTTGTCTCCAGGTATGATTCACTCTTATTATTCATAACGATCAATCCTCAACAAACAATTAATCATTATAAAATCATTGCCAACAGAGCTACGTATGACATTTATTTGCAACCATCAGTCGTCATGAAAAGACAATCAACTGAAGTAAGTAACCGCCTACCATGACTTACTACCCGCCGCGTAGCGGTGTATACCTGATTGTCTATACTAAGGGATACACAAGCTCTCAATCTTAAGCCATGAATACACCTAATGAATCTCTCGAAATAAGTTCCCAAACAGTTTCATTTTCTTTAAAACCTTTCACTCCCACCAATTCTCCCATCCCCTCCCCATATCCCTAAGAACCTAAAAAAGCCCAAAATCCGCCCAATTCACGCTTACCCATCCACAGCTGCAACGAGTGCCTTGGCAAGTGCCATCTGTCGCTCGTCTCACCCGGTATAAGCCCCAACCTGCATTTACTTCGTGCGCGATGTAAGTGCGCACTTGGCGGCGGTACAGTGCGCTATATAAAACGATCGGCGATCGCGCGGCGCGTCTCAGTAACGGTTAAATCAGCGCGGCCGCTAGACGTTCTCCCGGCCCTTCTTGACAGCTCGCGCCTCGTACCACCGCTCGAGCATGGCCTTCCTTCGTACCCTTGCCGTGGGCCTGGCCCTGATAGCTTGTGCTGCGGTTTATCTGATGCCCACAACACCGTTACCCCCTAAGCTTCAGGATGCCTACTGGGGACCTGGCGAAGAACCTCCTAAGCTCGACGAGACCATACGACCTTTCAAGATCAACTTCTCCAAGGAGGTGAGTCGATTTTTTGTCAGAGCAGATGGAAAACTGGCGTATTTTTAAATTAATGATAAAGTTGGAAATGCAAATTTTGTAGAACACTGGCTGAGTAATAGCTTGAGATTTATGAAAAAATATCGTGTAAATATCTTATTTGATTTTTGTTATTGTTTCAATGTGTTTAAATTGTATGGTTACCGTATTCAAATGCATAATAACAAGTACCTAGCTTTCATTTGCTTTATACTTTATAAATAATTAGAAAGTCTGCACTTGCCGAAATAGAACGTAAAAAATGGGTAGGACTCATTACAACGTTATTTATAAGTAACATAAACGTTATTTCAAAAACGACGGATAAGACCGAAGTCACATTGGCCTCATTTTTATTATGTTTTTGTTTTTTAAAGAAAACTAAGCTCTACAAAAACAAAACAAAAATCACACAAATAAACACGAGAGCTTTTCAAACCAATTAATTTAAAATACATATCCATACCCAACATTGAACCCTAACTAAAATCACCCCCAAAATGCTAACGTCAATTTTGGGGCTCAGATGATAGACGACCTGCGCCATCGTCTGCGTAACACGCGCAAGCTGCAAGCGCCGCTCGAGGACGTCGGCTGGACGTACGGCATAAGCGGCGACTACATACCCAGGGTCGTCGATCACTGGCTCAACAAGTATGACTTCAAAAAGCGTGAAGCCCATCTGAATCGCTATCCGCAGTTCGTGACCAACGTGCAAGGTACGCGCACATATGCCGGCTCTCTCTCTCTCTGTTTCCTCTCCCAAACGCAGACGCGCTAACGGTGGTTCTCTCTGCTGCCGCTTGTTTTCAGGGATCGTATAAGCCACTTGTGTGTAAAGATTTTTCATCGTCGTAATTCAGCTCGCGCGCGCGACGTGCGCGGATTAGTTAAAAATTGAAAAAACTTGTTTTTCAATGACGCTATCTTATTTTTTTTTTGTTGGATGATTAGTTCTCTGAAGACTTTTAATACTCGTACGCGGTAATTCTATAGCTGCAGAAGGATATGTACGTATGAAATGCGTTGAAAGCGGCTAGCACGCGCGAATTGGGGGAGATTGTAGAAGCAAAACTAACGCGCTTTAATTATCAACAGGATTGAACATCCATTTCGTTCACGTGAAGCCTCAATTGCCCATGGACCGAAGGGTCGAGGTCGTTCCACTGCTGCTGCTCCACGGCTGGCCAGGCTCGGTGGTCGAGTTCCAGAAGATCCTGCCGATGCTGACGACACCTCGGCCCGATCAGGACTTCGTATTCGAGGTGATCGCCCCGTCGCTGCCTGGATTCGGCTACTCCGACGCCGCAGCCAAAGCCGGCCTTGGCGCCGTTGAGATGGCTCATCTGCTCAAGAACCTCATGCTTCGGCTTGGCTTCGACAGCTTCTACGTGCAGGGCGGCGACTGGGGTGCCGTTATCACCGCCAACATCGCCTCCATGTTCCCCCAGCAGTGAGTCCGTAATGAAAATTGATTTTTTTTCTACCCGACGAATTGATGTCGATTTTCCTTCTCCTCAGCGTACTCGGAATGCACTCGAACCTGTGCGTCGTACTGAGCCCGTGGACGTTGCTGAGGGTCGCCGCTTACGGTCTGATGCCGTCGTTACTGCCGGAGGACGAGCGCCAGCTGATGTACCCACTGAGCAAATATTTCGCCCGGGGAGTCGAGGAGACCGGTTACCTGCACGAGCAAGCTACCAAGCCCGACACGCTCGGTACGCTCGCGCTCCGTTATCCATGCGAGATCCCCCCTGTCTTATTGGCCATTCCTGGATTTCTTTTATTTTTTAGCCAATTTACGATTCGGCTTTATTTATTTTTCTCGTCCTACATATCCTAACTCGTTTTCCGGGAAAGTTGGCTTATTATCCCAGGCTTTCAATAATCTTTAATGCTAATCGATCGAGTTTAATAGAAACAACGTCCTCTCGTTACTTTAATCAAGCCCTTAGTTCGTTGCACTTTGCTTTAATATAACATCGCTTATCCGTAGGAGTCGGAGTGAGCGACTCGCCGGCAGGCCTGGCTGCCTACATACTGGAGAAATTCTCGACGGCGACGCGCTACGATAACAAGTTCCAAGACGACGGTAATCTCCTGGAGAAGTTTACTTTGGACGAGCTGCTGGATAACCTAATGATGTACTGGGCGCCGAACAAGGCCACCAGCGCGTTTCGCATCTACGCCGAGACCTTCAACAGCCACGGCGTCAAGTACCGAATGGACAGGTGAGAGATGCAAATCCCTTATAAACGAACTTTAACCATGTAAAGAGTATAATGCTCCCGGGCTGTTTCACAGTGTTCCAGTGACGGTACCCTCGGCCTGCGCCCAATTCCCGAACGAGATAATCTTTCAGTCGCAGACCTTCCTGCGCGATCGCTTCGTCAATCTCGTTCGCGCGACGAAGATGCCGCGTGGCGGGCACTTCGCTGCGTTCGAGGAGCCACAATTACTCGCCGACGACGTGTGGGCGTCGGTGCGCGCAATGCGCGATATTCAGGCGGATAAACAGAGGGAGAGGCTGGAAAAGCAGAAAGCTTGAGTCGACGGAGATGTGCCGGCGCTTTTGATTTTTTGTTTTTTGCCATTTTTCTTTTTTCACGAAAAACGACTGATGTGCGAGTACTTGATGTAACTGTTGAGGAGAAAAGTTCGAGGATCGTTTTGGATCGCCGATTTTGTTACTTAAATTAAGTGCGCTTATCTATTTTGTTTTTACATTGATAAAGTGCTTTGTTACTGATTGATATGTCGAGAGATTGTTAAAATGTATGTGCGCTATTTTTCATGTTCTTTTTGTAAAAAAAAAGAAATACACAAATGTTACTTATAGATGGTCGAATTTTATAATTTAATTAAATTAATAAATTATACGATTTGTATAATCAAACGATATTACCATTATCAGCGATAACGTGTTTTTCTTTCCTTAAAATATATCGCGTTAAACAAATAACGCAATGCAGCGGATAACATTGTCAAAGCATAAGTAGTAACAATCTCGGTTGTTCAGACTGAAATCCGAGATCGCGCGACAGCAAAAAAAAAACCAGCAATTTTTTCTGCAGCAGTCAAATCATCGCCAAGGCCATCGGTTACCGGCCATTAACAATTTCAAAACGCAACGACGAGCCTGACCCTGAGAGCAATCGGCGAGAGCTGCAGTGAGCAAAGAATTACGTAATCTCATCCCGACGAGCTAACATAGACACGCACACTTGCGCCTTATCATTCTACGGTGAGCGAATCGTCGGTTTTTTTTCGCGAAAAAAACAAACGATTGGAACGACGAACAAGTTTAATGAGAGATATTAGAATCCACGACGTTTTATCGCGAACGGGGAATAAAGCCGCCAAGTTCATTAAGATTTTAATGGTACCGGGGGAAAAATTGGTCGGCGTGAAATTAGCTATCGACCTGATGGGAAAGCAGATTCGAAGAAGTTTTTGCTTTTGGTTTCTAGGAGGAGGGAAAAAAGATTACGAGGATCGTGATAATGTGCCGTTGAAAATTTAAAAGGATTAGATGAAAGTGTTGAGTGGGTAAGGAATGAGTAAGTAGACTGATGGGATAGAGTCAGGTTGAACTTTTGACAGTTTTCCGCTGATTACGATTTTAGCAAGCTTAAAATAATTCGGCGTTGTATTTTAATCATTTTCGAGTTATTTAAATTTTATTTTTAGAAATAGCACTTTTTTTAAATTTTTTAAACAAACCCTTTATAATCTCGTGAATCATACATGTCATTTTAAAAAAGGTTCGCTTTTAAATACTTTTTACATTAACAAATTCAATTATATAATTTGTTAGCTCTCGGGGTATCATGTGAATTTTATTATTGGAATTCCGTGCGAGTATTTATTTAAAATTTTATTTTCCGCTTTGTCAGTTTTCGTTTCGGAATAGAAAAAAAAGCACACACGCCCGTCAATCGAGAATCGCAATCCATGCGCTTCTAAAACGGGACTCAATAAGAGCTTAATTAGTGCTTCGGTTTATTGTACTTTGCCGGACTCGAAATTTACATACATCAGCACACAAAGAGAGAACGTATGTTGCAAAGATCGATATGTTCCTATTTTAATTTATCGGCAATGCTTTTCTTTGGCTTCATTATAGTTTGAAAATCCCCGGTGCAATTCTCGATAATTGCAACATGATACGTTTCATTAATTGACTCAGCACACGCGTTTCTCTCAACGTTTACTCGTTTTCCGTGTTTTTAAAATATGAAAAAAAAAGAATTATTGATTATTATTCTCAACGCGTCAATAAAATTACAGGCTGATAAAAATCGATCGATTAAAAAAAAAATCCGTCAGATATATTTCGTTTAATAAAAGTTTATCGATAATAAAAGAAAATCATTTTTTAAATATTAAGCCACATTGAGAATTATCGCCCCTTTTAATTTTCTCAATTTTCAGCTGGTTTTAACGCTATAAAACTCGCAGACTCGTGGATCATCAAAACGAAACCGCACTCCAGAGCGTCTAGTCAATCTTTTCCGCATAACAGTCTAACAGTCTCATTTCGCTAAGCGCTCGCTCCCTTCACACCTGCCCGCATTTTTCTCCCCAACATCCCGAGCATATAGAGCTCTCGCACACCTATACACATCAAAAGTATACACACATACTCACAGAGGTTGCTTTCAGCGTCGTCCGCAAATGTATATAAGCCCAACGTGCTTGGCGGCGCTGCCGGCAGTGCCAACATTGGCTTATGAGAAGAGGGGAGAAGAGGGTATAGCCGTCGAGCCGGCGTTCGGTAGTCGCGGCGCGCTCGTCGAGCCGGCAACTGCACTCGCTCCTCTTCTCTCATCTCGTCAGCAGCAGCATCAACAGCCATGCTCAAGGCGGCCGCTGTCTTTCTTCTCGCCGTACTCGCCATTGGCTGGCATCTCAGGTACGTGTGCGCGCATATATACGCTTTTAAGAGAGCCCACGGGAGCAACTTTCTTCCTTTGCTCGTGTGTGTATCAAGTGGCCCTTTGTTATGGCTCCACGCAATACGTTGGCCTCCTCGGTAGAGCCGGCGAATGCATATGCGCCAAAAGCCGATGCCCCGCGGAGCCGCGTGAATTTTTTAACAAGGAGCCATGCGGATAGGACGTCGTAGGGAAGCGGTACAGGGAAGAGGGAGGGAACTACACTCTAGAGACTGTTTGCGCGCGTTTCTCCACTGTGTATTCCTAGCATCGAGCGTTTGCCATTGGGATTGCGCATCTTTTTGCAACGGCCAAGTCACGAGGCGATTGTTTGTTGTTTTCTTTTTACCTTGATTTTTGAGTTATTGCGGGTTAATATCGCTAAGATGCGGCCCGGATAAAACGGCGATATTAAACGTACGCGGCCGCGACGAAACTGTAAATTTTATCGCGTCGTAAATTTCACGGGCAGGAGAAGGAGGAGGAAATTAAGTGCGCGCTCGCGCAAAAATTCGCGAGAGCTTAAATTAGATGGCAAAAATGTGACTTTATTTTCGTGCCGGAGGAGAGGAAGGAGGGAGGGAGCGGGGCTATAAGAGCCCCGTATTGCTCTCTCTCGCTCTCTCGCGTGCAATTTCGTGCGCGACTGAAAAAAGAACGCAGCGCGCGGCGTATAAACTTTCGAAGCTAATCGAATTTTCCCGCAAAAGTGTATGTTCGATACCTTTTAGCTCCGTTTTTTTTTAATCGCGAGTGCATTAGCGGATCATAAAAATTACAGAGATAGAGAGAGAAAAAGGGAGCACACGGGTTCCTCTCGAAAAGTATTCCCATGGACGCCAAAGGGAGAGAGGCAAAGGGTAGCGATATATCCGGCGAAATCAAATCACTTAGCTGAAAAAGCACTCCCGGCTAATTTTATCGCTTTGCTCGCGTACTCATCGTTACGACGTCGCTCATTTGCCATCAAAACGTCTTATCGCGCATGTATCAGACGCCTTTTTTCCTCTCCCTCCTCCTACTTCCAATCTGTTTCTCGATAATAACCACGCACATCTGGTCACCTTGCTATCTATTATTATGCTCATCAAGCGAAAAAGAACAATTAATCGACTTAAACGATCAACGTGGAAAAGTTAGCCTTCCTCGGTCTTGATAACACTGTTGGCCAGGGGAGGACGATGTTATGACACGTGGTAGGGGGGTGGGGAAAGTGCAATATCCGCGAGGCACGAGCACATCGCGAACTCTCTCTCAGTGCCTACGAGAGAGAGAGGGTTGTATATGGGTTGGAGTTGCCGCTTCTCGCTGGGAATTTAATTGCACCGAATGAATAAATCAAAGTGCCATCTGTTGAATTAGTCAATGCCGCGACTGAAACTTTAATTAAGATAATATTATCACTGGGAGACGTGTCATTAGTGATTACGATGCGAGAAAGGGGAGAGAAGACGCTCTTGGCTACAATAACATAGGAGCGCGTTGAGGGCAACTCGATGTTTACTTGAACTTCGCGCGACAGATGTTATTTTCGCTATCGCCAGACTTGCGGTCGCGAGCGGAAGATAAGGAAGATATGGGAGGACGTATGTCGAATACCTGCGAGAGTCAAGGAAAGATGAAGTGCTAGCTTAGGGAGGTTGAATTGTTACTGTGGTTGAATAATAATAAAAAAGGGAAGCCTGGAATATTGTCGGGTTTACCGTTAGCGACCGTTAAGTCAACGCATTAATGCGTTTTTAAAGACGAGGCCCCTCGAGACTAGCGCGTAACGTATTCAGAGTCCTCGTCACGCTCGCTTATAATATTCTCCAAGTTGGCATGATCGAGTAGTTTTTTAATCTCCTTCCCACGCGCGTCTCCGACTATGAATATTATTTTTCATTTGAAAAAAAAAAGAGTCAAGAGTTTTTAAAAACGAGTTTTATGGCTCGTCATTCCGGTCGACCTAGGCTTTTTGTCGTGGCGTGTGCATGTATACGTATAATTGCAGCGCAAATGTAATGGCATCGGCGAGTACATCAATTTGCCTCGGCCGGGAAATCGAGCTTGGCGATATTTGTCTCGGCGCGGCAGCGGGAACGTACTTAAACAATCAATAACTCAGTCGGCTAATTAGCGGCGTCTCTCGACGGAGAACCGGATAAAACTGTATACATATAAAGTTGGGCTGCCGCGTCAAGCTTCCGATGCGACAATTATACACACGTTTAAAATCGCTCTTGCGCAGGTACCAGGGCTCGCCGGAGGTGCCGAAATTGCCGAATCAATACTGGGGCCCAGGCAAGCCAGTGCCCGATCCCAAGGACATCAAGCCTTTCAAGATTAATACACCGAAAGAGGTATGCCTTCCTCCTTTGATTAAATCGCTCTCGCTGTAGCGAGCACACGCGAGATTGTAATACACACATCGATCGCTCAAATGCATGCAATATCGCGACCGGTAAAGCTCGACCGGTTTAACCAGCGCGATCGGGGATGTAAGTAAACTCGGGATTCGCAGGTTATCGATGATCTGAACGAGAGGCTGGACAAGACTAGGGCTCTGGCCGAGCCGCTCGAGGGCGTCGCTTGGACTTACGGCATCTCCTCGGCCTACTTGAAGACCATTTTGGATTACTGGAGGAAGAAGTACAACTGGAGCGAGCGGCAGACTCTGCTCAACAAATATCCTCAGTTCACCACTAAGATTCAGGGTGAGGTCACTTGTATTCTCGGGTATAAAATGGGCGATTGTATGCAGAGGGACGTGATTTTTTTTTCGTTCGTATCGATCTGATCGTTGGAAAAAAAGAGAGAAGTGTTTGTTTTGCGAATGCTTCTATTTCAAGCTTTAATTTAATTTAATATTAGACAGTTTGTTTGCTCTCGAGTTGCGTCGATGACGAATAGCTTTTTTTCGATTATTTTTATGCGCTTTATGCATAATAAACGACTAAATGTCACGCGGGCCGACAAGAGTTCTTATCAATATTCACGATTGTCTTCTCTGTAAAAGCAGGATGTATACGATCGATTTTAACGAATATGGACGTTTAATTTTACATCGCCGACGTACCGAGTCAGATATGACATATTTTCTGCTAATCGAGAGAAAACGTTTGTTTAATTCAACGAAAATTCGAGTGTTCGCGATGTTGAATTTATTTTAACGCCATACGCTGTCCGTGTCCTCGTTTTATTCGAAACACCTATTACATCGAGTACTTGATGTTCGCGTTAAAATTTTAATTGGAATACCATACCAAATATTTTTGCTCATCAAAAATTTGAAAAAAAAAATTTATTCTCTCGAATTTCCGAAAAATGTATCATAGGTATTCGAAGCATCGGTTGCCGCGCAAAAACTCCAGCTGAGCATTGATATTAAAATCAAGAAAATAAAAGTACACAGAGGCAAGAATTTTCAACGAAGCTCATATATAAATATACCGTAAAACCCTGTCTACGAATCGATCGTCGGAAACGCCGAGTAGGCTAATAAGATGCACCCAGTGGCATTTAAATTAAAATTGAATCTGCAAAAACGACGTTATAGGAAAGTGGCGGGGAGAAGTATCGATCTGTACTTAAGATTCAATTTGAATAACAAAAACCGCTATGACTCGGGCGCAGGTCTGGACATCCACTTCTATCACGTGAAGCCCCAGCTGCCGAAGGACCGCAAGGTGCGCGTGCTGCCGCTGCTCATGCTCCACGGCTGGCCAGGCTCGGTCGTGGAGTTTCAAAAAATCATACCGCTGCTGTCGAGCCCCAAGCCCGAGTACGACTTTGTTTTCGAGCTCGTGATACCCTCGCTGCCTGGCTATGGCTTCTCTCAGGCTGCAGCTAGGCCGGGACTGGGCGTCGCTCAGGTGAGTTTCCCAGGGATACCGTTGCGGCGACCTGCTTTCCTCTTTGAGTTTGGCTTGGGATTTATTGTCCTGTTCCGTTGGCGGGGGCTTTGCTTTCCAGCTGCTATTCATGGATAGCAGCGGCTATTTGGAGCGGGTTTAATTTTATGCTTTATTGCAGATGGCCGTTGTCTTCAAGAATCTGATGTCGAGACTGGGTTATGAGAAATTCTACCTGCAAGGCGGCGACTGGGGCTCGGCGATAAGCCTGCACATATCCACCCTCTTCCCCAAAAAGTAAGTAAAAACGCACAACGTTGACGAGTAATAAAATGACGTTTACAACGGCAACGTTTGATTTCAGCGTTATCGGTACACACTCGAACATGTGTTGGGCGGACACGATGAAAGCTCACTTAATGACGTTCGTCGGAGCTTACATACCGTCTCTGGTAGTCGATAGCGAGCACTACTCGAAAATGTACCCATTGTCTCATCACATGAGCCGATTGGTCGAGGAGTCGGGTTACTTTCACCTCCAGGCCACGAAACCCGACACCGTTGGTAAGCAGTTTCTCTCGATGTCGCGCTAATTGCCCCCCCCCCTCTACAGCGAGATAACACTTATTTTTTATCGGCTTGTAACCTCGATATTACTTAAAATATTCCTCCATTCATTTATCGCTCAGGTACCGCTTTAACGGATTCACCTGCCGGCTTGGCCGCCTACATCCTCGAGAAGTTCAGCACGTGGACGAACCCCGATTACAGGTTCAGAGGTGACGGCGGCCTCCTCGAGAAATTCACCCTCGACGAGCTGCTGGACAACATAATGGTCTACTGGGTGACCAACTCCATAACGACTAGTCAGCGGCTTTACGCCGAGGCCATGACCAAAGCCCATCGCGATCTCGGCATCGACAAGTCAGTACAGTCCTTTTCATTAAAAATGATCCCTTTTTTTCCGGGGAACCAATAACGAAATTCGGCGTTCCAATGTCCAGGTTACCGGTCGACGTGCCATACGCCTGCGCGCAATTCCCGCACGAGCTGCTCTACCGCTCGGAGACGATCGTGCGCGAGAAGTACACGAACGTCATCCAGTTCACGCATCCAGCTCGTGGCGGTCACTTCGCCGCGTTCGAAGAGCCGGAGCTCCTGGCCACCGACGTCTGGAGCTTCGTCCACAAGCTCGAGCAGCAGCTCGAGGAGAAACGCCAGCAGGCCGAGCGAGAGAGACTGCAGAAGCAAAAGTCCAAGAACACTTGATGTCTGGACGCTGGATTTCGTCATCCCGGATCAGCTGAGAATCTGCCGATCGTTCCGGATCTCCGTGCTCGTTCTCGTTTTTGATACGTGTTCCTCGTCGTCGCCGCCGATTAAGGCTTGGCGATTATAAGACACGCGCATTTATCGTCCCGATGACTATCGAGGATGCGCGGACATTTGTAAAACTTGTTGATAATAAATTCTCCTTGCCCCTTTTTTCTAATCGTTCAAACATGACTTTGCGTGTGTTTCGCTTTCTTTCTCTATACGCCTCTCGCGAATGACGCGAGTAGCGAAGTGTATAATTACCATAATATTTGCCGATTATCAGTACGCAATTTCCTTTCGAATATTAATAATAATAATCGCATGGCAGGGAATATAATCGAACGTCCGATTACACAGGGGCAAGAAAATCAGCGGCGACTTGATTCCAGCATTAAATAACATTAATCTTAGATACTCGCTACTAATTTCAACCTCTCCGAATAGCAATTTCCGATAATTCCAATACAGCTCACGAGCGGATCAGATTCGAAAATCAGGCAGTCGAGTACACTAATATACCAGAGCCCGAGAACTGCCAAGCCGCACAGTCGAGTCTCGTGTCACGTAAAAGTCATTATTGATTTACCGCCGTTAATTGGCCGCTAAGTGGACGCGAGAGCGTGGCTAAAAGATCGATAATTCATTCGCGTCGTAAAGGAGCTTTACGTGCGTATATTTGCCGGCTGCACAGAACTCGGGGGAGGGGGACCCCGTACGAATAACGCAATTATTGCCTGAGTCAGCACTTTTTACTCCGCGGCGCGTGTGAGGCCCGTAACCCCTCTCTCAACACACGGGGCCCCGTACTCTCAAGCTCGCGCTTTGCCCGTTCTCTCTGGGTATTGTTTTCGGCGCCGTTGAAAGTCAGCCTCCCACGGCTTTATTGTTTTTCCGAGAATTTTAATTTTTGCCGCGTGTTTAATGACGCGTGACTGAGCTTTTTGCCGAGCTTCAAGCGAAGGTGACGCCGAGGGGGAGGTTTTAATTGTTTGTTACGAATTTTTTTTTGCTCGCCAAACGCGTGTGCTTTACGATCATCGAGAATGTAGGGGCAATGCTGACTATTTTGAATAATTTAAATGTTACCGAGAGATACCTCGAGCCGGGCTAGCCATAAATATTCTTTTATTAAATTCAGCAGTCTCGTTGCGCGTAATTTTTCGAGATTCCAGTCGTTTGTTCCCTCCCCATCCCCCCATACCCTCTAGTATCTTCTTCGCGAAAAGTCTGGATATAAATTCGTAGGAAAAGCGAGAGGAGGAGGAGGAGTTATTCGCGCGCTCGGCCAACTCCGGCGTGGCACGTATGAAAATTCGCAACAACATGAGAAATAAGAGCGGCGCGGCGAAAACAAAAGGGAGGGTTCCTAGAATTTATTGCGGAGAAAGCTACCCTTCCAAGTGCGACCTATACACGTATACACAACGCAGTTGGCGAACAAAAGCTTCCGTTCCCCGCTTGCCTCCTCTCTCTCTCTCTCTTTCGCTTCGCGAGCATAAACGGATCTTGCGCCCTGGGGATTATCACCGTGACGCCACGCGAAACGCCAGACTACCCCTTCCACCCTTCCGTTCCTCCTTGGTCCTCCAGACCGAAGAATTTTGCCTTCTCCATAAAATATATTAGTTCTGGAAATGGAAATTTTTAATAAAGATGGCAAGGAAAGAAGAGAGTAAAAAAACACTAACTTTTACTGGTGCGTTGGCCTTTTTCTTTAAGACTCTCTTGGGATTACTTTTGATATTAAGGGTTATTTTTAGATTGATTAAATGTTACGTTGTAAGGCGCTGCTTTGAAATACCAGAATTTACAGCGTCCACAAACGGCTCGAAAGAACCGCAGAGTCTTCCATTTCGAAAATAACTCGCGTGTTCGTAATTTGAATTTTTTTTCTCTCTAACAACTTGCACGCTTATCGCAGTAGGTTGCAAGAGAGTAAAAAAAAGAATGAAAAAAAAGAAGTCTTCACGCGCTATAATAATTTACAGCTTTTTCGCCAAGGATTCTTTAAAGCCAGCGACGACGACGGGGCGTACACGCGAAAATCCAGTTTCGCAAGAATCTTAATAACTCCCCGTTCTTTTGTCCCGCGCGGAAAAATCTCAGTTTCACCTTTCCCCCCCCCTCCCGTAGTCGCGAAAATTCCTAACGACATCCGTCTCTTCCGCCCGCAAAACGTAAATATAAAGCCAAGAACGCGTTTCTCCTCGCGTACGCTCTATTTTTTCCCGCAAGCTCGAGCTTTTTTCCCCCCGTTTCCTTTTCCCGTGCAACTAGACTCGCTACAACAAAAAATACAGGTGCAAGCGCTTCGTTAAATTCGCGCGACATACACACAGCGGAAGAGAAAATTCCGAGCTTTCCTTTAATGACAAGAAAGAAAGAGAGAGAGAGAGAGCTGTTCAATGCCGGATACGTTTCGTCTATTGTTTGGAATCTGGGTGACGAGAAGCTCTCTTGGACTGTGACGGAGAGGTAAACAAAAGGCTTTCTCGTGCGGGCACTTGTTAGCCATTCCTTTTATCTCCCCGATATTTTCGTACAGCTTTAATGGGAACGAAAATTTGCTTCTACGTAGGACTTTTGAGATGCAGAGTCGAGCTTGGGAGGGCTCGAGCGAGATTGCTTGATTAAAATTGAAGGACAAAGAGCGCATAGACGAGCACCGGATGCTTTTTAAGTTTATGATAATGGCTATATTCAGCCGGCAATAATTCTAATATTGCTCCTCGGCACAGAGAGGGCCTTGTAACACTAAAGAACTTTTTATTTAAACAGTCGCTGTAACTTTATTAACGGCTTAATTAAACGTAATTTCCAAGACGAAAAAAAAGCCCCCGCCTGCGCAAAGACGACACGCGCGACAAAGCTATCCAGAGGCCCCCCCGCGAAAGAGAAAGAGCGTTTTAAGCGCGAGAAGAAGCAAGAGAGAACGAAAAAGCGTCTCTTATATATACATGTATACCGTGTGCTCACTCTCTCTCTCTGGGAAGGAAAGAAGGGGGCTCAGTCTCAGCGAGAGAGGCCTGTTGGACGCTTGCGCGCGCGCAGAGAGAGAGCGCGCTCTCGGCTCTAAAACCAAGCGCTCAGCAGCGAGGAACGAAAAAAAAGGTAGAGAGGAGGGAAGGAGGAGGGAGAGAGAGGCCTTTCCGTGTGTGCGCGCGCCCGTGTATATCGGGGGCTGGCGCGCGAGTCGACGACGGCTCGTGCAGTGACTCGCGCGACCGCTCGACGCGCGTTACATGACGGCCTAATCGACGCGCTCTCCGTATACATACACACGCGCAAGGAATAAGAGCGATATTATTTTGCATCGACCAGTGCTGTTATTTTTTTATTCATATCGTGACTTTTTTTTGTAAGAGTTCAGGGCTATGGGTAGGGAAGTTTTCCGGGGCTGAGCTGGCGCGGGAAATTTGAAAGAGATACGGAAAAAGCTCCGAAGCATGGGCAAGACGGAGCTGGCCGGAGAACAGAGTGCCGGGTGATCGCGTATGTACACATAGGTGTCTAGTGAAGCGCGCCGTTGACCGTTGACCGGTAACCGGTGTCTGGAATACACGCTGGTTCGTGTTTGTGTGTGTGTGTTTGTGTGAGTGTGTCGTGAGGATTTGTTGCGTGGGTGAACTCTCTGTCTCTGCGCGACACGCGAATTTTTTTTAAGGACACACACACGCAGAGGGGAATAAAGAGGAAAAAAATGACGGGTGACTCGACGTTCGTCACGCATGCCGATGTTTACGATGGCCGACCGAGCACGTCTGTCGACAAGTGAGTATATACATTGTGCGATTGTTTTGTTGTTCTTTTCATTTTCTGTTATGCCCGGGGTTTTCGGGATTTTCCGACTGTCGGAGTAAAATTTGTGGGGAACGAATGGAAAAGGTTATCTGTCTCTTTTTCTTATTTTGGTGAGTGTGTGAGTGCATAACACGTACGCGGAGGATAAGCGTTCGTTTTTCTGATCGTGAATATTAATGATTAAACACGAGCAGGCGCGTGTGCTTGAAGACAGGTGGATATAGCTTTGAATTTAAGTTTTTTTTATCTCGAGCTGGAATTCCAGAGTGGGATCGGTTGAGCGTGTCGTTTGATGCGCCAGAAGCCCTCATTGGAGCTTTGTTTCTTTCGATTTTGTTTTATAATTCAATTTATAACAGGGGTTTGATTCTCCCTGCTAAAACGACGTGTCAATTTGAAACTATTGGATATAATCACTTTGTTACCGCTTCAGTCCCTGGGGGCTATATCTAAAGTGTCCCAAATGAATTGTAATTGAGAACTAATCAAACTTGCTGACTTTTAACATCTCGTGCGCGCTTGTTATTTTTCTTTTATGCACCAGACGATAACGCTCTTTAAAAAAAAGGCAATCATTTTTTTTCCTCAAAAATCTCCTTGCGATGAAAATGAAACGCGGGACGATAAAAAAAGAAAAAGTTACAGGCACAACGTGTAAATGGGAAGGCAGAATTAAATAGTCGTAAAGCAATTTAGCCGGAGTTTACTCAAAACCGTAAAACTCGTAAAGCATTTCATCATCGGCGTATAAGGCGACAAAACGTTTTCGGCATAGGCTTTATAGCGTTTACGACCCGGCGATCAAGCCTTGCGCCTGCTGTTGTGAAAACAACGCGGGCATCGTCTCGCCGCTTATTGGGAAACTGTGTGTCGTGTGTTTTTCAAACATGCTCAGCTCTCCTATCCGTCCCAGACGCGCGTTTCAAATATTTCAATTTTCGTTCGGGCGTCAGCAGTCCAAGCGTATTTACACTTTTATTTACGTGATTTATAAATGCACGTCAGTGATTAAGATTAATAAATCGTTAGGCAAACGATTTAATTAGACTTAAAGCGCAACGTAATTATTTGTAACGAAACGAAAAAGGTATTTCGATAAGTGGAATTTAAATGATATAAAGAAAAAAAGAAGAAAATTGATTGGATTATTCAAACGTGGCATATAAACGACATCAAACGAAATAGCGCTGTTTCGCAATCTCTCCATGTCCATTTATTTCCTCGCTAACTTTCCTTATTGGGTATCTATGAACGCGCCAAAAAGCGCTTTTCACTTTCAAGACACTTGATCGACAATATATTCCTCGGCTTTTTCAAGCTCGCTTACAAGCGCGTTCGTTTGAATAGCTGCGCGCACACACCCGCGAGTTTCTCCAAGACTCGAAGATCTTATCGGCGATCGGTTCGCTAATGAATTGAGATAATTGCGTCATGCGATCGGCGTATAACGAGCATGTAATGCCGGCCGATAAAATCGGCCGCGCTATTATAATAAAACGCGAATTCCAACATTCATTCGAGTACCCCTTTAAACACTTCAACGTCTCCTATGTGTGTAATACCCTCGTGCGTATAACCGATCCAGCTCATACCGATTTCTTGCTTAGCAGCTCATCGTTCATCCGCGCTCATTGCTCGAAGGCCGCGGCTCCGATTAAACGATCTTCTCCCCCTCCTGCTACTCCTCGTACTCTATATACCCCAAAGGAAAATCTTCTTCGCGCGAAATATCACGTCGATGTGTACACTACGCCGAGTAGACGTAGGGTGTATATATCAGCGACGCCTTCCTGTCGCTTCTCGTCGACGTCGCGCGCTCCTTTTACAGACTTTGCCTTCGGCCCCCTAAGGTACAGTGACGCGCACGCCGCGGCGGGCGTGTGTGCGTATATATACATACGCCTGCTTCGCGGTTCGAACAATGCTGGGATCGCGACGTAGGGGGACCCTTACTTTGTTCAACGCCGCGTCCGCGTTCTTCTCTCCCGCGTCTGCTGTTACGTGTGTTTAAGGAGGGCTCGCAGAGGGGAAGTGGAGGCTGGGAGGGAAATAAGCCTGGAAGGTGGAAATTCTTTCTTGGCTCCTGCACGGGCTCGAGTGGCTTTTGCATAACGATCGATTGAAATCGCATCGGTAAGTCATCAATGCGGAGTTTACACAGCGAGAGAAAGAAAAAGGCAGAGAGGTACTTTGTTAAAAAAACACACTTGAGGTTGGCCAACGGAGGAGAGGGAGAGAGGGCACAATTGGCAGGCAACGCGCGTAAAGGGCCGCGCGCGAGTCTGCACGCAACGACGGCTCTCGGCTTCCGCGAGAGACAGAGCTCGTTTCTTTCAACCAAGCCTCCCGTTACTTTCCCGGCGTCCCCTGGTATTCCCGTAGCAGAGAGGAGGAAGCCCCGTGGTACGCGAAAATCGTCGCTCTAACGAAAATTTCAGCGAAGATCGGTATGAGATTCAAAGATAATCGACGCGTCGACTGTTTAATCTCCCCCTCCTTCCACTGGATTTCAGGGGAATCACAAAGCAGATGTGCTGCTACATAACGAGCTTCTGTGTCTTCTCATCTGTCTACTCCGAATCGGTGTTACATCGAGTGCTTGCAGTAGCTCGGCCAGATGTTGGTCGCAGACAGCGGCGTCGATCACACTGGCGCGTGGGCTCGTTTTGCGCTGGCCGTCGATGCAGGATCTTAATTGAGAACAGCCGCGGCCTGATTATTAGTCCCTGCTGAATTATGGATCGCGCGTTTTACCGATGATACCGCTGGTATATAGCTTATATACACACGCGCGGCCTGTGTTGCCGCTGAGGAACGATTAATAATTCAGAGGAACGTTTTTATTTTCGTTCCTTTATGTACTTTGCAATTGTGATGTACCGAGAGCAATGCGAATTATTAAATAGAAGTATCTCACCGCTTGCTGTACCCACCGGTGTAAGTGATTGTTCATTTTGTACGTACGATATATAAACGAAGAGTAATTAATATGAGCCGGGGATAAACTCCGGGATTTCCAAGATCGAAGATCGTGGCTTTATTAAAAGGCTCGGCAGAAAGAAAGTTGTGCCGTGGCCGTTTAAAATAAAGTAATAATTTAAAGTATACACACGCGCGCGTGCACTCTCCGATAATAATTTGACAACGCAAACACCCTTATTACCAGCACGACAAGCTCGCTCGGTTATACATCGAGCGTATACGTATACGAGATTGTTAATCGTTTAACCTTGACTTCCAATACAGCCGCGTGTATGGATAACAAGCCGAGTAAATCGATCCATTTATCCGCTCCGTTATATACTTGTCCAAATATCGGCGTAAGAACGAAAATGAGCAAAAAAAAGGCGATCCGCCCAGCTTTTTTCATTCCACAGCTGGAATTCTCGAGTGACACACGCGCGATCTTAGATCTATAAATTAAGATCCTCCTGGGCGCGGCCGTATTTCCGCGACGATATTTATGCAGCGTATTAAATATGCGGAAGGCAGGTCGAGTCCCTGCGTCTCGAGCCACGCGAGAAGAGAAGCGAATGATGCAGAAGATAAAAAGAAAAAGAAACAGCGCACACACATACACGCTGTAAGTCCGAAATGAAACGTCGAGAGAGCCTGGTCACGAGAGAGAAAGAGGGTGGTGGTTGAAGAAAAAAGGAGGAGCTGCAAAACCTCGAGAGCGCGCGTGTACAGAAACGGCGGGCCCAATGAAAGAGCTTCGAAAACGTCAAAATTAAGCGGTTACGAAGAAAGCTGTACGGCCTGTCTCGACAAGCATATAGAGAACCCCTCGGGGAGAGGTTCGCCCGTAGAGGCGTGCATTATATTAAAAACAATCTCAGGGATATACCTGCCAGCCGAGTTGTTCTTCGGAAAACGAGAGGTGGCCATTCCAAGCCAATGACGCGTCCACGCAGGTGTCTTCTCTCTCGCTCTGTCTCCTCGGTTGAGTGCGGGCAAATAGGCGGTTGCCGAAATGTAGCGCTGCCGCAAGGACACTTTTCGCTCGGTTAAGCTTTTACTTACGGAGGCGCGCGTCTGCGCAACGCGTCGAATTTCTAGAGCGAGGCAGGCGTTTTTGTCGCCAGCATTGCGCCCTCCTTGACGTTTCGCAATTATATACAGCTTTATTGGTGGGGGGGAGAGGACGCAAGAGTCTGCGGTTGTTATACTTCGCGCGGGTTATAGGAGTAATGTGGAGAATGAACTTGAGATTCAAAAGAGGAGAGGGGTATGTAAGAGAGGCTGCGAGGAGGAATATCGGCGAAAAAGAGCTACCCCGCGGACTCGGGCATATCAGATGTAGGCGGACTATCCCGAGAGAGAAAGAGAGAGAGAGAGATACGTCGGAATGTCGCCGGCTGAGATTTATCGCCGGGGCAATTGCACACACGCTGCTGGTGTGCGTATGTGTGTGTGTAAGAAACGATACCTGTAGTCCCCCCTCAATACAGGTGCTATACGATAAGTGTGTGGGATCGAGCTCTCTCTCTTCTCCACGGATTGTCCCGCGATTTTTGTTCCGAGGATTTTAACGAGACTACAGCCTGTCGTTAAGGTGTATACTAGCGGACGATATATTAACGCCGAGGGAATAATAATGGGCTGGATGTGTGTAGTTGTAGATCTATCGCAACTTTCTAATCGCTAAACGATTAATTCTAATCGATGCGCGTAATTTATATATACGTACGGGGCTTTTTCTCGGATTCCGTTTATCTTTGATTCACGTTCACCTGGCTATTATGTCGGGTATATACCGTGTGTAGCCCGAGGTGGTCGAGTAGTTTCTCTTTCCTCGCGAACGGGTTTTCTCACAGGCTGTTCTCTTGAGAGAGAGCATGTGGCTTTTCTTGAATTATACGCTAATTTCATTTATATCGAATTAGCGTTATAGACGTTCTACAGATTTTTATCGCGGACGCATGATCTTCGTCAATTTTTATTACATATCTTATCGTTCAATTAGACAGTATTACGAGAGATAGTGATAAGGCAATGCTGCTCCGAGAATCGTTAAAATACCAAGCCGGTCTTGAAAGCAACATTCTTTGTCATGCGCAAGTTCAATAGCACAAAGAAAGTCACTGTATTCAACAAAATTAATAAATTCATCAAAATGCACTCGTATTCTATTCTCCGTTTAAAAAAAAACAAAAAGAAACGAAAGCAGAACGAAAAGCGAGAATGTTAAGACACAGAACGTTCGATTTTCGTTTTGTTAGCGAACCGACATAAAGGGACCAGGCTGCTCGTCGTCGTCGCGAGTGCACGCTTCTCCTCTTCTCCTCCGCTCTTCCGCGGTCCCGGGCTTTTATTTCGCACACGCGCGTCGGCGAACCGGTTGGCCGGTCTCTCGCTTTGCCCATCGACCTCTTTAAGAAAAGGAACATGAATTACCCAGAAGGGAAAGAGAGAGAGAAACCGAAATAAAAATCCCTCCCGACTTTCTCTCGATCTTATACACCCCTCTCCCTCACGCGGAAGCTTCCTTCTCGTTGAAAAGTATATATGGAAATCGGTGTATTACGCAAGGCCCTTATCTGGAAAACGCCAGAAAGCTCGCGTCTGTACGATTAATCACGCCGCGGAGAAAAGCCAGGCTTATGACACGCGCCCCCTTACAACCATGTGGCCGTTAACCTCCTCGGCACTTGTGCCCGCAAGCGCGAGAATAATGACGCCTCTCCTTTCACGCGTCTCTCCCCCTGTGACAAAAGCGAGCCAAGGGCTAATCGTCCGTGCGGCTCACACGGGCTTTACGAAAGGGGAACGACGGATTTTCACCGAGTACACAAAGCTTGTGTAGCCGGTAACCACGAGTCCGGTTTTCTTTTCTTCCTCCCCGCCCAGCCCCCCTTTTTTTTTGTTGCACGCGTTAGCTAAAGCGCCTTTAACGAGTCGCCCCGGCTAACGAAGCGTGAAAACGACGCTAATTGAGCCACTAGATAATGGCCCCGAACTATCGGCTTCGAATAGAGCTCCTATATAGGCTTTTAATTAAACGGCAGGGGTATATGGACGAAGCTATGTCTACGGAACTGTCGGTATAGTTTGCGGGTGAGAGTCTGGCTGTGATCGGATAATACGTTGGAAAAGCGCGGGAAGGGGGGGGAGAGAGCTCATTGCATCGTCGGCGTTATTCTTTATTCTTCAAATAATATTTGCTGAGCGAAGAGCTCGCGTGCTGACAAATACGTATATGCGCGGGAGAGTCTCGTGTTCGTCTTATGCTTCGCATTTCCGCTGGCGTAAATTGTAATTGAGGCTCTCTCTTTCTCTCGTCTCTCTCTCTCTCTCTCTCTCTCTCTCTCTCTCACTCACTCTCGTCCACGATTGCGAAATCAGGCCTTTTGTCTCTCTCTCGCTCTTTAGTTCAGCGACCTTTTTACATGTCTCTCTGGCTTTTTCGAATTTTCGAATCAGCGATCGTTCGCGATTTTTATATGGCATCCGGAGAATAAACCTGTGAAATAAGTTCCCGTATTCTCTCTGAGGATCCATAAATTCAGTTCCGCGCCCGTTCTATAAATATATAAATTTTTTCCTCTCTCTCTCTCTCACTTGTTTGTATTTTCAATTAAGATATGCAAATCCATGCAAATCAAGCGCGCCTGCCCGCTCTTTCTCCTCGCCTATATGAGGGTACCAGACGGTTTCTCGCTCTAATCCAAGGTGTAAATAACTGAGGTGCCAGCGCTGTGGCACGTCAGACGCTCTATAACGCAGTGCGTATAGAAAGAAGCTACGCGTCTGTACGGCAGGCGAAGGCTCGTTCTCTCTCGAGCACACATAGCTTCTAAGTCGGCAAGCAGAGAGCCCTTTCTCCGCGCAGAGTATATAGAAAGAAAGAGAGAGAGGGAAGCCCTTTCCCCTTCTGGTCCGATTGACCGCGGCGCACATACGAGGCTTTTGGCCTTGACCTTGAGGCGCTGCAGTAAGGGCCGGCGAAGGAGCGTAGGAGGGAGAAAGAGGGAGGGACACACCGGCCACCGGCAGCAGCCAGCCACGAAACCGGACTCTCTCTCTCTCTCTCTCTCCCCGACTTCTCTTGGCTCGAGTCTCCCAAGAGAGAGAGAAGAGCCAAGCGGAGGAATCTCCGCGAAGCGAAAGATGCCGCGAGACACCGGGAGCCTAATGGCGCGAGCCAAGGCTTGGCCGCGGAGTTACGCGGCCTCTCTCTCTCTTGCCTGCCTCTCCTCCTGCGCTTACGCGCGCTTCAGGGAGAGCGAGAACGAGCAAGGCTACTAATTCAATCGCGGGGGGAGGGGAGAATCCCCTCGAGCTGCTACCGTTCCTCCTGCTGCTGCTGCTAGTCGTGCCAGTCGTAAATCAACTCATGGGGAAATCTTCCATATACCAAGCAGGCGAGCCTGCCGTTTGCTCGCCTTCGTATACACCGGGGGATTGCTGACTTTTCTTCTTTTCTTATTTTCAGCTTGATAATTCTTTTGACGAGACGGGGAGGCTCCTTTTTTGTCATCGGAATGTTGCCCGTTGTCGCTCAAGTTTCTTTTTATTTTTGTATCAGAATGTAAGAGAACTGGATTTTGGCTGTATTCATTGTTCAAGTAGTAAGATTCGGGTCTGGTGGGACGAAGGTTACGTGCTTTCTCGCGTCGTTTGAAGAAAAATACCGCTTGAACAACAATACTATTAATAGAGCGAGAACGATTCCTTAATGAATAATACTCGCTCCGTCACGCGACCTTGAAGCTGATGATGCGCGGTTAGAAGGCGAGCTTTCAAACGAGAGCGCGTCCGACGAAAATATATTGTGTCGGTGATAATTCGAGCTATCATCGTTAAACGATGTGTCGCGTGTTACAAAGTTTAGCTCAAATAAATCAAATCGCATTACGAGGTCCGCTGGTTTCGCAAAATTAATAAACTGCGAAAGCAACGGAAAGGCGTTTGATTAATTATCATGACGTGTGTATCGGCAGTTGTAGTTGAGCTTGGGTGTACGGTAGTGTTTGTCGCTTTTTCTGTGCGGCCTACACCGACTTAGCATACATATGGCGTCATAAAAAAAAGAGGCGCTTATGAAAAATTAATGAACGACGAGAGTGTAAGACACGCGGTAAACGCTGTGGATGAGCGAGGAATTTATGTAATAATTCTGTTGGTCTTTCACGAGAGAGAGAGAGAAAGATATATATGCTACGGCATAGTCTGGAGAGTGCGCGAACGGGAATTCGTTGTGCAAACAAGGAAGAAGAGGAAAAAATCTCCTCGGAGTTAAAAGTTTGTTTCTGAAGCTTCTGTTGATGGAGATTTTTTCATTTTAAAATTTGATAAGTATACCGGGGTAGTTTTCCAAACTGCTTAAAGTGCCTTTGGCAAATTTTCAGTTGGATACTTAAACGCCTTGCAAAAAGAGAAAACATTTTTTCTCGCACTCTCGTTTGAGTATTCAGAGAAAAACTACGGCCGATCAAACACGAGCGATTTATAGGCTCGCGCGCATGGCCCGGAGAGCGCACGGCTGTTCTTTATTCAACGACTGGCGCGCGCACGTCGCTAATAACCCGGGCATACAGAGATTTATTTAAAACCGCGATAACGAAGCTTAACGATTTTAACTCGCGCGTCAAATATTGACCGCTTCGTTACACCTCTCTTGTACCGATATGGCAATCTTGAATAAAAAAAAATAAGCATTTTTCCTCCTTGGCAAAAAAAAAAGGAATAAAAGGAGAGCACAACTGGGCAACGGTGGGTGTATAAAACAGGCTGACGCTCGGACGAGCGGAAAATCCAATGGCGAAACGTGCCGAGGATCGTTGATGTCTCTCCTCGTCCACTGGCGTAACCATAATACTCCACGGAAATCGGTCCGAAACTCGTGGCGGAAGCCGAGAGTTGGATGGCAAACGCGTAATCCTAGCCAGGGTAACGAGGTCGCGCTCTCGATGCTCGGCCGCGTAATTGATTTGCGCGTCGAACGCGACTTTGAGCTGCCTCGCTTGATAGGAGAGTAAGCCAGGAGGGGAGGCAACTCGGATTACAATTGTCGTTGGCGTCGTCGTTGTTGTCGCCAAGGCCTTGGACAGATCGGTAATTAGCTGAATGGGTGAACTGGGCGAGCTGCGGACGCTGCGCTTATTGACTTGCCGCACGGCTGATTGAGGAGCTGGATAGGCTCCTTACGAGGAGGTTCGTATCTCTTTTTTTTTTCTTATTTTTCGAGCTATTTTTACGAAGCTAGACGAGTGTATGCGCTGGGCTCTTTTGTTTGCTCGTCAGGTCGCTTGATAGTCTCTAATTTCGTTTAATTGCCCGTGTACCATTATCTTTTGTGTTGGTTTTGTGAGAAATATTAACAAATCTTAATGTTCCTGGCGCGATTTAACGACAGCACAGGTTTCTTTTTTACGCATCGAACAAGCGGCAAATCGAATTTTCATTGATATTCCGCGTTTCTTTATTTTTTATCTCAAGATACACATTCGGATTAGACAAGCGACTAATGCTCTTACGCGCCGAATACCTAATCGCCAAGTCATTCCGTTGAAAGATCAAGGGATCGCGATAGCTGCTTACGACAAAAAGGAAAGGAAGAAAAAAAAATGAAATAAACCGTCACCCCGGCCGACATTGAATTTTAAACGAGCCGTCGCATTATCCCGCAAATCATCTATTTCGCAATACCTATGTATATATCCCACGGCGAAAGCGCACGAGTCGAAAAATAAAAATAGCAAACGACGATAAACCCTGGCACGCGCGCGTTAACGTTGTTTTTTTTTCTTTTTTTTTTAATATATCTCGTTTTATTGTGTATACACTTAGCGCGACGGGCGCAAGCGCACTTACAGTGAGTTTTATATCCCAAGCAACGTCCGTACGCTGAGTCCTTGCGGTAGCTAAAGCATCGACGACATAACGACCGAGCTAATCGTAGCTCTGCTCGCCCCATAAAAATCATTTTTCCCTCGTCAAACGTATCGATCCCACGAGAAAGAAAAAAAAATCAAGCTCACTCGCTCGGCGGAGTAACGAAGCCGGGTCAATCTACAGCGATGAAAAGCTCGCGGCGACGTACAAGCCTCGTTCTCGAGAGAGTAACCGAGTCTATATACAGTCACGGCGAACCGGTTGTCTCTCTCCTCTCCACACGAGAGACAAAGAGAGAGGGGGAGAGAGAGAGCCCTGAGTTTAGGCACGTGCTCTCTCGGGGCGAATGACACGCGCTGATTCGTATTGTGTTCCTCCCGCGTCGATACATTCCTCTTCGTCCTTTTTTCCCTCTCTCTCTCTCTCTCTACCTTTCTCTTGGCGGAGAGAAAAGGAGCGCGAGGGAGGGCTAAGTGATGTAAAAGGCTTGGCTGAAAGTCAAACCGACATTGCTCGCTTTGCATAAGAGCGTTGGCTCGCTCTTTATGCCTCGTATCAAAACTTTTATCCACACACCAACGCTGTCGATATACCACAGCGTCTTTTATATCGTCTGCCATTCCTCGACTTGAACGTCTCTCGATCCAGTCGCAAATTAATTAACGCCTGGCACATCCCACCCCCTTTGCGTACGTATAAAACGGCAAAAAATAAGTAAGATTCGCTTAATTAACGTCGGCATAAAACTCGCTGCTGGGAATATCATTCAAACGCAGCAATTCGCGTGTGCGAAGAGAGAGAAAAAGGAGCAACCGAGATTTGGACAGAGAGAAGGACGAACGGAGAGAAAGAGAGATCGAGGGAATTTTAAAGTCGCACAAGGTGTCCGGGTACACGCGAAGGAATGGTAAGTCGAGGAGGAGTCCGGCCCGCATATAAAAACGACAGCCCGTGCGAACGGTTCGCGCGCGCGAGCACGAACGTTTTCATGCGCTCTTGCGCGCGCAACTCGTGCATAGCTTGATTAATTTGCCACGTACGTGTTGTATATATATAAGAGAGAGAGAGAAGGGTGGGAAGGTGTGGGTCGGAAAAGATCGTTTTGTTTGCTTTTAAAATCACTGACGAAGACTTTAAAGTAAGAGAAGTTGCGCCGCGCGCGGAGAGGTATCGTCTTCGTGTACATGCAGCGATCGCGAATAAACAACTCGCCGAATACACGGGCGATTCCGAGAGTTTAAGTTTTCGTAGTTGCAGACTCGTCGGAAAGTATCTCTCCCTCTCGCTTTTAGAGGTGTACGGAGGAGGAGAGCTAAGTAAGCTGTACTCGCTACTGGAAAATAAGAAAAAGATGCTTATCCGTCACGATCGGCTATCCGGTAGCGTTAGGACGATCTTACCGAGAGTTCTACTTAAACATGGCGTAGTCTATAAAAATGCGATAGGGGAAGAGAGAGAGAGAGGGCTCTTGTGCTCTTGGTTCACGTAGCTCGCTATATTTCTCGAGACAAGCTAATCGCGTGTTAAAGCGCTCCTTCGCGCGCTTGTTCCAAGAGGCGCCCGAGGCTAGAGAAAGAGGGAAACGATGGGTATGTGGGATAAGGTTCATATTCTCTCGGGAGAATGAAAAGATAAAAAAAAACAGCGTAAGCGCGCGCGTGCGCCTACGAGTAATGGCCGGTTAATTCGCGTGTCGCAACGAGCGCATTGCTATGTAAGTACATAAGGGCGCCGTATATGCTCGCAAACAATGAGAATTATCTTATCGGCTAACAATTTTATTTCCCTCGGTTCTTTTTTTCCATTGGGTTTTTTACACAGGCTCGACGCTCGAAGCGTAATGAAGTGGATAATACGATTAGCCGCGGTGCTTACGTTGTATCGCAAAGTTTCGAATGATTTTGAAAAGATTTTGAAAATTTTCAACGCGAAAACATAGAGAATAGCTGGAAGCATAACGGGGGAAAGAGATAATTAAGCGCTGTGTACGTCAATTTCAAAACCTTTAGCTTTTCCGTTAGTGAAAGCCATGGAAAATTACAAGCCGGCGGCTCTTTCTCTTGGCGTTCACGTAACAAACGGCCATTTAACTTAATCGCTGGATTTCGCGCGCTCGGTAGAAAAAGCCAAAAACCAAAAGAAAAAGAAAAGTAGTTCAAACAAAAGTTCGAAGCAACGAATTCGATCGAGAAATTCAATCGACACTTTTCCAACGTGTCCCCCTCGTGTACCATTCAAAAATCATTGCGCAACACAAACTATCGTCCTTTCCCGGTTGTGCGACCGTCCAGTCGGAATCACTGTCTCTGTCGAGTCTTTGTGTGTTCGTATACCACCATTAGAAAGTACACAGCTCCATAACGTCCTCTCTCGCCCTCTCGCGAGAGAACTCCAGGCTCTCTCGCGGTTTATTAATATCCATGAAATCAATCCTCCAGCTCTCTGCTTAGGCCACATGCTAACCCGATCTCGCCCGAACAAAACACCGATCCCACATATAGCCGAGCGCGAAAATATAACGCGCAACGCTGATCAGTAGGTCAAGGCCAGGCCTCTCTCTCTCTCTCTCTCTCAGATATCGGAGTCTATTAAACAGAATCGACAACAAAATTTGAAAAGATTTTCCGGCAGTCGCATACAAGCGAAAGAGAGAAGCAACGGCGGGCTGCAAGTATGGGATGTATAGCCAGGTGTACGTGAGCCGGCATGGAAAGAGGCGGAGTAGGAGGTGAGCAGAGCCAAGTGAGGCCTTCCACCGTCACCGAGGCTTTAGTATAGCCCGAGCGCTCGGAGCGAGCTGTGTGTTTCATTGGCTTTTGCGTGGTACTACAGAAGAAAGAGAAAAGGACGCTCGCCATGTTCTCCAAGGGCAGATTCGGCAAATTCGGCAATCAGAACCTGCTGTTCGGCAGAAAGAGCGAGAACAACAAGAAGCAGCAGATGAAGGAATGGACCAAGGCGAGGAATAAACAGATGAACGAGAAGCCCGATAGAGCGAAGAACCGCGATGACGACGATGACGACGACGACGATAATGGGTGAATATTTTAAACTCGGGACTCTCTCCTAGCACACCCGCGCGAGTGTGTGTGTATATAGAGTTTGGCGTTATCGCGGCCTCGATGCATATGTATACACACTCACGCAGACAGATACGCACCTGGTACAATCTAAACAACAGCTTCTCATCTTGAGGACTAGCTCTATAGCTTGTACATACACTTTGGATTCTATGGTTTTTCTACCTGTTTTTTTTTGCTTCTCTGCTTCTTTTTCTTCGTCTTTTAAGTGGGTTTGTGTATTTTTATGGAGAGCCACGTCGCGCTACGTGTGGCAAAGGAAAAAAAAAGGAGAGAGAGAAGACAGTGAGTAATCGGACGCGTTTGTACGCCGATTAAAAAAGCTGTCGTGGCGCGCTTGGAAAAGAGGCTTTTTTTCAAAAGGGATCTTTTTCTTTTTCTTTTTTGGTAATTGTAACGAGACTAGCTTTGAAAAAATAAGGGTACGCGGGCGCCCTCGATTACCATTATCTCCTCGAGATCTTATAAAATTCGTAACAATACAGGCTTTAGCTTTGTTTACTCGGCGCATCATTTTCATTCCTTCGTTATTTTTTCTACGGTTTACCAGTATTGTACGCTTTGTTGGCGAGCGCTCACATAGCTTAATAGCCGTGACTAAGCACGCAAATATGAAGATATTTAAATTTTCACCTACTTACCATTTCGAGGCAGGCTAGTATAATATTTTTTCGATGGTGCCCAAGGCATTACGTATATCGTAATAAAAATAAAACAAAGCCACCCACGAGCGATATAGAAGTCGAGTGCTAGACGGATCCATGCGGATGCCTCGATCCAATAGGCTGGAAAAGAAAAACAAAGATTCCAAATGAGAGAGAATGAACAATCACGTGGGACGTATGTATACGGGATGGGTGCGGGTCGGAGTTGGGGGGGGGGGGCAGAGAAGTCGTCAACCTTGACCCAGGCATACATATACAGTGCGCGTGTGGGAACGCGAGCTAGTTGCTGTTGTGTATAAAGCGAATATCGGGAACTGGCTAATCGCCGACGTCCGGCCCGAAATCCGCCTCGTGCGATGAGCACGATCTATATACACCACGTGCTTCTCTGTTGCGGCGCGATTAACGTTGTTCGATCGATCGTTATCCGCTACGGATCGAGCAAACCTTTTTTGTTATTCGTGATTTTGTTTACGGTATTTGATAAATTCTTGGCGCATGCAACCGTTGAGATTAGAATTCAATCAGATTATTACATCATGCCCGGAAGACTTTATGCTTCTTATATCTTATATGGTAATCAATACGATCGCTGTTTTGCAAGAGTTATTATTGCACAGGAATTTAAAAAAAAATTATCATTTTGATGGGAAAAATAAGGAACAAGAACGTGGAAGCGCATAGCGTGTCAGCCCGGCGGATCTCAGCCAGATGACTTGACGCAAGTGCGCAGCGCGTATATTACTGACGTCAGGGCTCGCTCCTGTTGCTTCTCAAGCTGATGACCGCGCGGCCGAGACACTGAGCTACCGTGCAATGAAATAAGATTGAGGGCTACCGGTTGTTCCATTACTCTCTCTCTCTCTCTCTCCTTTTCTCCGCCGAGCGAGTTGCCCAAACAAATATCACGCATAACTCCGTTATTATAGTTTACAAGCGTGTACTCCTTCCTATCTAATATCCTATAAAAAAACGAGTACAATAACAATTCTATCGAAATTAACATTGTCCAGAAAAAAAAATTAAATAAACAAATTTCAATCCCCAAAATTTCTCCAAACTCGCTCGTCTGCTCCAATCGAGCTATATAAACCCATTCTCCCACATATATGCCACGGGTTATTGGCATACAGCACATACGTGGCGAGGGGGCAACCCTTTAAGCCCGCTGTCAGCGCGCATATCCCTCGCGCGCGGGCAACACACACAGACAAAAGCCGAGCATAGCCGAGGTTAGCCGAGCACCACTGCTCTCCTCGTCTTTCCTGCCCCGCGCATTACCGGTTTTCCCATCCGCAGCAACGAGAGAGCTACAGCAGCAGCAGCCGGCGCGCAGCCTCCGCATCTCCTCCTTCCCCTCCTCCTCCTCATCCTCATCCTGCTCCTGTATATCGTAGCCGAAGCCCGGTGCTGTTCCTCTCCACAGTCAGCGAGTCTGTGTGTGCGCGCGAGGACGCGAGGCGCAGTGTCGCGCCCCTGCGTATACATATATATATGTGTGTGTGTGTGTGTTTTTTGCCATACGTCGCCAAACGAGCCTCGATAATATCCTAACGCTCTTCTCTCTTTCTTTCTCTATAACCGTAAGAATCTCCAGACAGTTTGCTCTTCGCGAGTGTACGTGAGCGTGTGTGCGCGTGTCCGTGTGGTCTTTGTGGCTGGTGGGCATATAGAAGGAGCAGCGCTCGTCTCCGAGACTCCCCGCAGCGTCTGGCGGTCCTTTGTTTAGGATTTTCTGCCTATATACGAGAGAAAGAGAGCGCGAGAGAGAGCCTGTATACGGCGAAGTTGCTGCTCCTGCTGCTAGCCTACACGGATATATTCTGTCGAGTAAGCGCCTTTATCCTTATATTCTCAGCCTTTTACGGATTACCCCTCTTTGCTTTAGACCGTAAAAGCGTCTAATCGGGCAATGTGTACAATCTTGGCCCTCTCCTACACCTCGAAAATTAACTTTCGTTGCTTGATAACCGAGTTTGTTAATTGAGAGACTATTTATAAAGGTGGACAAGTAGGAGAGGAACTAAAGGAACGTACAAAGAGAAAGAGAGAGTCAAGTGTCAATCCCTATCCAGCCGGTGTAATTTTAAAGCGTAAAGCAGGAAGCATCTGCGCGCCCGAGAGTTCGTGTTTTATTCAAGACTCGATACACCGCGACGACGACAGGTTCCTCGAAGCGCGACTAATGCAAGAAAGAGTCGATAACTCCGCGTAAGCTGCGTACACACGTATATCCATAGACTTAGACACGTACACACACACACACACACATACACAAACCGCAGAGACGCACGAACGCGCAGCGCACTTGTCGTTGCGTTTTCGTTTGAAAGCGCAGCCTGACGATCTTATACATAATTCATAAATCTCTCTCTAAGCTCGGCAGGTAAAGAGAGACAGAGAAAAAGAAGAAGAAGGAAAAAAGACGGGCAGCTAGTCTTGGGGGGGGGGGTATATCCGGAAGCTCTGTGTAAGAAACGCACGTGGAACGAGTCTGTCTCGCGGCCTGACGATGACAAACGACGCTAAGACCGCGAGAGAGGCTGGGAGATGAGGTTGCGCAAGGCATGTGTACGGGGAAAAAGAGAGAGAGAGAGAAACCGGAGTCGCGATTCCGATCCCTTGGCGGAGAGCTTTTGAAAGAGCGGCCTTTCTCTCTCTCTCTCTCTTTCGCTCTGTGAGGCCATTGTGCAAGTCGACCGCGGACTCTGTTTCACCTACTAACACTCGCGCGCGGTGCGCTTAGCCGGCTCTCTTTCTTTCTCTATTTCGCGAGGAGCGTACTTATTGAGAGGTATCGATCGGTTTTCACTGCTTTGACGGGAGAACGGAGGGGGAGAGTTGGCGGGATGTGTGGAAGAAATCGCGATGGGATTTGGGATGGCGAGGGATCAATTGATAACCTGAAGGAATAGTAGCGAGATTTCATGTTTACGGCGAACAAGATTTATTCTCAAGTTTCTCACCAGAGTCCTAATGCCTGTTAAGCGACGTTCCTGTTGTCATCCTCGTCAGCGTTATCCTTGAGCCAAACACAGCTGCGGACGTTTTTGAACAGCTCGACTCAAATATGTAAGAGAAACGTATCGCTGTAACAGGTAGCCCTTCATTATCCTCGCAAAATCCATCGGTCGGCAAAGCAGAGAGAGCCCGGGCCGATCGCGCGCCCGCCAACTTTCGCAGTGCGCCCACGCAGTCGGCTTTTTTCGCCAGGAGCCTTCCCATAAAGGGATGCCGGCGTACCTTTATGTATCTCCGTTTTACAAGAAAGAGAAGCCAAAGAGCGCCGGCTCCTTCTCTCCGTCGTTCGGCGAGAGAGTGTCCCGCGCAGAGGCGCGCGCAGCCCCCTGGGGCTCTGTGTTGCGAGAGATGCGCGCGGCGCGCGGGCCGCCCGAGTGAGAGAGAGAAAGAGCGCGCCGGCCGGGTAGGCTTAGTCGGTGTCGCGTCGGCTCGCTTGCCGGGCCGCTCTCTTCCTTCACATCAACCCGAGAGCCCGTGTATTCTCCTTGTATACTCTGAGTGTACGCACTTGCCTGTTCTCCTGTGTTGTCGTCGACTGTCCATCTCGTCTTCTTGGAGAGAAAGAGAGCCTGGAGCATGAGGTTCCGGAATCCGCTGCCTCAGCGCGGCGTTTACAAGTGAGTGCGACGTCGCCGACTTGCTTTTTCATGCGTTTTCGCGTGTATACATCTCTCTGTGTGCGTGTGTTTTGTGCGGCCTGGTTTAACCTTCGGAGCCGAGGTTAGGTTCAACGTTTTTACGCGAATGTATGGTGATTCCTGTGTAATATGACGGATTTTCGACTGTTTTTCGTTGTTGAAGAAGAAGAAAAAAAAAGACAACGTGTTGGTTGAAGCTTCGAGGGGGGGAGGCTGCAGTGCGCGCGCGGGCGGCAGAGTGACGCAACAGCCTCGGAGAAATCCGATTTGTCACAATATACGCCGTCGCTCTCTCTCTCTCTCTCTCTCTCTCTCTCTCTCTCTCTCTCTCTCGGCTCTATGCACTAATCCAGTTTTGCCAGCGGAACTTCAAAACAACGATATTTCGTAGTGTATTCCTCTCACCCGTTTAATTTATGCACTTCTGCGATCGGCTCGGCGTGTGTTTACCTCGGGTATGGGACACAGATTTCGTTGCGAGACTTTTTCGCGCGAATTCCAAGAGTGCGAAAAAGGGGGAGTTAACCCCCTACGCACACGCGAATCCTCGTCCCGCTTTCTCTCTTCTCGCGAGGCTTTCGGCTTTTGTTGGCCCCCCTCGTGTATTTCTCCTTCGTCTGCTGCTTCGCCCCTTCGCCCATATACATATATATGCACACGCTCTGGAGTCTTTACTCCACACTCTCTCTCTCTTCCTTCTTCGTCTTCAGTCCTTTTCGTTTTTCTTCAGCCTGGGCGACGCTCTTTTGTTTCAGACCTGGCCACCCGGCCTCTCCCGAGATCTTTTACCTTTTTTACTCTCTCTCTTCCTTTCCTTCCTTTCGTTTAACGGATGTATCGTTAGTGGGAGTCGTGCAGTTAGGGACGAACGTGATTTTGTATAGGTAGACTTTTGGCGAACGGCTCGCTTTTCTGGTTCAGACAATGAATCCCCCTCCCCCCCTTTTTTTACCGAAGGCACGCTGGTGTATTTTGTATGGGCCTCTATTTATTTGTCTACGTCATTCAATCGTTTCGTTGATAATCGTTATTAATTGATTTGTATTCTTTCTGTTTCAGGTGAGTTTCAGCGCCGATCAATTGACTTAAGTCCTCTTTACTCGGCTGTGTATGCGTAAGTTTGAACACTTCCCCTCCCACCCCATACCTCATTGTTTATTTACTAGCAGTCCTTCCTGGTATTTGGAGTTGTACTTCCGTAATTCAAGACGTTCTCAAATTGTTGCAACGTTTTTAACAAAGCTTCATTATACACACGAACCTTTCTCATTCATCGTTCTTAGCGGATTGTTTGTTTATTTAGATTTTAAGTTTTGTCGCAATGACGTTTTAATACACACAACCAGCCAAACGTCTACGTAATCGTGACATTAACGTCGAGGCCCCTCGACTTTTATTTCTTTTTTCTCACCACCTCGCGACTATCACAATAGCTCTCGAATGACCCCGATATTAGCCTTTCAATTTTCGCTATTCGAAATCTCAACTACGTCGGAGCGTTTTTCCCTCCTCCCCTGACTCAACTTGATTAAAAACGTGCTCTCCAGCCAGAGAGAGCGCCTGCAACGCTGAATAGCAGTATATAGATGTATATCTTATCAGCGTCAAAATCATAATCTCGAAAAGCCCGAGCTCTCTCGGCTCTGTAATCCTCTAATCATCTCGCGCAGCTGACGCTTCGCAGACGACACGATCTCTCTTTCTCAGTTCGCGTCTGTAATTACAAGCCTCTAGCTGATGAAAAGCCTTGCTAGTGCAAAAGCGTTTGCCGCGATAAAAAAAAAAGCCCTACAGACGAAATCTGAGAGACGGCAACTCTCCCGCGCGGCCACGTGCCTTCTATCCCGCTCTCTTGCCTCAAAGCTTATTTCCCCCTCCCCCTTCGTTTTTCCCCGTATCCTCCCTGCCCCATCCCGGCGGCAATGTCCCGCTCTTATTGTTACTTTAATTGCGCGAGGCGTCTTCTTCGGGCGCATTGGCTGCATTAGATTTCATTGCGCTCCCGGGAACGACGACCTCACTCTACGACGACGTGCCTCCGTCCCCATATGTATCTTTCATATATGCTTGTGTGCGCGTAGGCCTGCGTCCTTTTTTTAGCCTCTAATTGGACAATAGGCCGGCGCTCCGCTTTTGTTCGCCGAACTCTCTTTCTCTCTGTCCCCATAGCGCGGCGACTAAGAGGCCGGCGTTTTATAACTGTGTATACATAGTGTGGTGTATACGGCGCGCCACGATGTTTTGATTGGGCCGTGTGTTGCGTCATTTTTAGGGGCTTTGGGGAATACGAGACTGATTGATTGATCGCTTGCCCGGCGCGTATGGACATAGTTTTTTAACGATGCCGATGTATATACGAGAGCCTTTGATGCTTGCGGTCGCGCGCGCGTGTGGCTTCCGCATAAATTGCAACTTCTCTGTATGGGGTTTGAACAGTGGAAGAGCTCGCGTGATACGCGCACATTAAATGTATATGTAACGGATAACGAGCGAATTGTCTTTTTTTTTCTTTTCATTTGGCAAGGTATGGGTTTACGGAGCAACGGTATATAGATCGCCGCTGGGGAGGGAGGGGGGGGGGTCGGCGCGTGACAGGAGCAATCATTATTAAGTCCGGTAAACTCGGTATAAATATACACGTGCGAGCTCGTATAGGCAAATGTCAAAGCTGCACACACGAGCCCGGGGCTTGCGCTGGTGTGCCGTGCCTCTTTTTTCTGCGCGCGCGCCATGGGCAATCATCGATAATCATCGCATTCCGCCGGTATATTATCAAAGCCTACCATTATAAACCGGCCGGCTGGATATCATTGAATCGGACAGGACTATACTCGCACGTGCGAGAGAGAGAGAGAGAGAGAGAGAGAGAGAGAGAGAGAAAGAAGGGGTTGCAGTGAGGGAGAAAGAGAGCGCGTGGCAAAGAGTGAAAGGAGCTTTGTGCTTGCGCAAAGAAAAGAGCGCGAATTAATTTGCAAGTGCGCGCTGCTTGGTCCCAGGCGCGCGAGTTAAAGTGTGTACTCCTGATTTCGTGGAAAATCAAAAGGTGAAATTGAATTGACGTTAGAATGGGAGGTGAGCCCAAGTGGCTCTACAGGTTTTTGAAGTTGTCAAGCCCAGTGTTAGTCAGAAAGAGAGAGCTACTGACTCATTACGCGGCTCCTGCCGAAATACGCGCACTCGGCGGAATGTCAAAGAGGCTTAAATTTGAATAAGTAATTTTTATCTTTATTGCTTCGAAGAATTAGCGTAGAAAACAAGAAGCGTCGAGGAAAATTTTAAATTTAGCCTCACACGCAATGTGCTTAATGTACGACAGACAAATTTGAGGATCAAGGAAGAAAAGGAAATAATGTCTTACGTATAGTAAATTCGTAAAAGCTGGAGCATCGAGCGAAGACGAAGAAGAAGAAGCGTCCGAAGAGAAAGAAGGATCGAACTCTCCAAGAATGTTGAAAAGAAGAATTAGCCCGGGTGTCTTAGCTCACGGGGGCTTACGGTGCGACGGGCAGGAGGGGGGGGGGGAGGAGGAAGGGAGCCTGCATCGGAATCCCCTTGTCACGACAAAAGGAGAAACTCTTGCCCAAAAAGGCAAGGGAAGAAGAAGAGGTAGAGAAGAAGGGAATACCGGATCCGCGGTGAAAGAGACATTCACGGGGCTTAATAAAATTAAAGAATGCGCGCCGATAAGGTCCAAGCGAGACCAAGAAAGAGAGAGAACCCACGTACAGAAGGGATATAGGTAAGAAGAAGAAGTAGTTTCGAGCGTCTCTCCGCGTACATAAGCGTGTGCACTCTCGCACGTATATACGTACACCCACGGCTAGGTGTGTACCTATATACATATGTATATATACGCGTGTACGCTGACTGGGTTCTCCTTTTTTTTTTTTTTTCGAGCGCCGTGCAAGAGAGAGAGAGAGCGCCTATTGGCCCCGCGGGCTCCCCTCCGCTCGCCCCCGGCTCTCCCTCTCTTTCTCTCTTGCTCTTTCTCGCCACGTGAGAATCGTCGACGGAGCGCGCGGCGACTCTCGCCGGCGAGACTCTATAGGCCGCTAGTTTGAGTTTCGCGCCCGAGTGTGCAGGAGCGCCGGGAACTCCTTCGCGTGTGTCTGTGCGTGCATATCGTGCGCGTGTTTCCGTTGACGATTAATGTCATCGTCGGAGGTTATCACGGGCTTCTGCGACAGTGTCTGAAAAGCGAGAGATCCTTGTTTCTTTGCTATTTACTCGCGTAAGATTGTTTGTAAACCGATGGCGCTCATATACGCACGATGTCGAAGGCTGATTTGTCGATTTGTAATTGAAATTTGCGAGAAAAAGAGAGCGCTCTGCATTTCATTAACAACGGATTCTCGTTCTCGTCAAACGCGTTCCTCCTTTTTTGTTTCTGTCGAGTTAAAAAATAAAACGCGGACGAGCGCGTTAGACTTGTTTCTCTGGCGCGCTCGTGTGTGGGGGGGTTCTTATACGGGGAGCAGGAGAACTTAGCCTTCGACGTCGATTTAAAACTTTGCACGAACTTGCCTGTACACACGCAGGCTGTTTGCTAAAGCATTCGACCAGCTCCGATTGCAGCCGGAGATTCGGAACGATGAGGGAGAGAGAGAGAGAGAGAGAGCGCATATACACGTGTGTATGTGCAGCTGTGTGTGCGAGAGTGGTGTTTTCTGTACGTTAGTTTGCGTGAAGCGTATAGGCGTGGGAGGTTGCCCGTTAGCTTCGCCCGAGCGAATAAATCCGCGGTAATGAATTTCGAGAAAGCTCTCCGTCTCTTTGCTATATATTACACTCGGCTAAACCCGCCTCTGAATTAGAATACACCAGGATCGTAAAAAACCCGCTAATGAATAGTTTTCTTCGTTTTCCGGCGAGCAATAAAGAAAATACAACGTCAACTGTAACACGAGTCAATTTGCATTATCCGGTGAGGAAAAGATAAAGAGACAAATCCTCTTAGGGCAAGTGTGCGCAATTAGCCGGCCGATCGCTCGTAAAAGAGAGCGAGCGAGAAAGACGAACGAGCCAAAAGGGTTATACACAAGAGGGAGAGACGTGATGGCTCCGTATAGGTGAGGTTGAAAAATGTCGAAAGCGCGCAGAAGAGGAGAGGCCTCGCTTGATGCATACGGAAAGTCGCTTCCGTCGTCGGGAGAGACGAATGCGCGGCCTGTATATAATACAAGGCATATGCAGGGAGGGCCCCGGCTGGGCTCACCGAGGCGTGATAGCTTCACAGCCGAGCGAGCGCGATTTTCCGCGGGCCGAGTTACGTTGACCTCCGCGATGGGGCGGCTCTCTCTCTCTCTCTCCTTCTCCCTCGTCCTATCCCTCCCGGCCTCCCTCTATTCACACACGTGGTACGTACACGCATACGCGCGTTTCTCACTGCGCGCCTGTCTCGCATTCTTCCTTTGCCCCTCTTTCTTTCCGGCGACTATACGCACGGGGCACAGATTGACGAGAGGGATTGTGCGTTTTCAAGTGCCATCCCTCTCTCTTCGTCGGTCTAAAGACCCTTGGTTCTGAAGTACCGGCTGAAAAATTTTAACTTCGGACTGCCATGTGGCGTTTAGGGTCAATCTCTCACGTTATGGTCATATATACCTGTTGCTCGTACACCTCTATATAACACTCTTCCTGCGTAAATGCTCGTTTTTCCCTGGCGAAGGAATAATTTAAAGGTTAGTAACATTTCTGAAGTGGAGCATAGAGGGCGAGGAACGATGCACGGCGCTCATGGGATAAATAAAAACGATTCTAAGCCATTACGAGCCGGTTAAGACGTCTAAGAATAGAGCAGCCACGAACGAGAATTGGAACTGGTTAAAGAAAGGTTGAAAGTTAAGAGGATGGAAAAGAAGACGGATGAGCTTCTTGATAGGCCGCTGCTGCTGCTGGTACTGCTACTCATGTGTAATAATTAGGGTACGGAAAGGCCTTAATTTGGACTTTGAAAATTATGGCTCTTCAAGTGGGACGTTTGTTAGCCGCCTCCGTACCTCTTCCGCGTGCAACTGCATTGCCTCTATATCTCGGACCTCATTTTTCCGCGTGGGAAATGTTTGACTTGATAGATCAATGTTTTTCTTTCCCTCTCTTTTTTTTTGTAAGCGACGCCATAGCAAAGCGATATTAATTGATCGTGAATTAAATGTTCTTCGATACATTGTGTATACGATTTACAAGTTTGAATTATTATGCTAATACGCGTATATACTTAAAGCCTTGGCCGGTTATTAAACGTTGCTAAATTTAAGCGCACGCGTATACATGCGTGATATCATCAAGTCCGTGGATATTATTATTAGAAAACAATAACGAGCGCGCAGTTTACGCTTGTCGTAGCACGCTTTTCTCCTTCGTCAAAAGGAAAAACCTGACGTCAACGAGAATATACACGTGGTATACCAACCATGTCTCTCTCGCGCTTACGTGGTCCAGAGAAAAAAAAAGAAAGATAGAGGGGGAAAAAAGCAAAGCGAAAAATCGTAAATCCTTTGTAAATTACAAGCCGGCGATCATCGGTGCGGTCGCCAGCGGTGTTAAAACTGCCCAAAGCCTTTACCACGCCGGCGACGTTCGGACGACCACACGGAGGGGGGCACGGAGGACTTGTAGCCGCGTCGTAAAAGTCGCCGGGTCTCTTCACTCGCGTCCACATACACTGCTATACCTGTATAGTTGCCGAAATCTCGGCACCGTGTGTAGTGCAAAGCGAAACCCCATCATCGTCAAATTCCACGAGACATCGTCAAAGTCGAAAGAGAGAGAGAAAGAAGAAGAAGAAGAGCCCAGCACGTGGCTCTCCTCCTGAGAAAGTTCACTCGGAGATCCGGTTCTCCTTTACGCGCCTCCATCTCTCTTCTCCGGCGCGTGTACGCTGGTCCCTCTCTGTTTAATCTCCAAGCTCGCGACCGGAGAGAACACTCGAAACGTTATTTCATCCGCGTAAGCTGCGAACGTATAGCGGGTAAATTTTCCGATATATATTTATCGACCATTCAGCCTAAGACTCTTCAAATAGAAAGACCCTTGGCCTAATCGACGAAACGACCCCCTTTACAAATCCAAACTATTCCCGGACTATCTCTTTTTCGCCTCTCCCCGGCTATTGAACCCTCGTAAACAATAAAGTAATCCGGGGGGAATCCCCGGGGACGCGTCGGCTAATATTTCGGAGGAGGCTCGCTCGCGGGCCGCGCAAACTACGAAATTTACGGCCATCCAACTTTCAGCGCACACCTATATACAAACGAGAGATAACAAACGGCTCTTCTACAGTGGGTATATATCGCGCGCGTGCGGGGCCGCAAGCGAAATACCGGCGTCGTCGGTGTGGGCTTCGAGGGGGTATAGGGGAAAGGAAAGGAGTCGTGTTAATCCTCGGCAAATTCCTCGGGGCACGAATTTCACCTGGTGCAGCGGGTTTCGAGAGAAGCCGCTGGAAAGATCGCGCGTGAAATTCGCGAGAATTTCTCACCCCTAGCCTAGGAACCCCTGCTACCCTGTGGGGATCGACGAGAAACATTGAAAATTCTGCTTTCACTTCTTCCAGCTTTTCTCCCTTTCCTTATAGGCGGTTATACGTCGTTAAAATTGCGAAAATTTAACCCGAAGGCGATGTAATTAGATTACCGGTATAGGCCGGTTACTTTCAGCGGGATACCTGCACTCGATACGAAGGGGGGGGGGGAGTGTCTTGTCTGGCCTAAAAACACCTTGCGCTCTACATTACACCCCAACACCTCGAATTTCCAATTTCGGGTAAAGTCGACGGTGAGAAGACGCTCACGTAAGAAACAAAGTCGGAAACGCTTGGACGCACGAGGAGCAGGGAGGGAAAAGAATGGAAAATACCGGCTGCACCCCTGGCGCGCTTAGCGATGAATGAGCCGGCCTTGAAATTTCGCCGGAAGGGGCGGCACATCTGCCACGCGCGCTCTCTCTCTCTCTCTCTCTCTCTCTCAATGGCTTTGTCCCCGTACCATCCCCTTCCCCCTTTTTTCCCTAGCCTGGCTTTTCTTTCTTCTGCGAGAGAAAGGTGTACTCTGCCTCGGTACGCGGGCACGTGTATATTTTCGATTTGGGCTTCTCTCCGTGGCGTGTTTCTCGTGGGCTCTTTATGGCTCGTCTCCGATTTCCGATCTGGAATCCTCTCAGTCTGGTGTGAATGTCGCGGGAAACCACGGGCGTTAAGGGATCTCGAATTCGAGAGGACCATGACTTTGATTTGAGATTAATCCTTTTTTTTATGTCTATATAAATACCGCCTTAGTACGCGAAAATTAATATTATTCAAAAGTAAAGGAACGAGACAAAAAATATGGCAAACGCGAGCTTATACTTTTCTTATTTAAGATTCTTTTCCTCTTATCTTTCTCACTCCGACGAAAAAAATGTGCGCTCGATTAAAAAGAACAGAGCCGAGAGAGCCAAGCGAAGCGAAAAAATATGCACAAGAGTAGAATCGAGGTACAAGCGCTCCTACAAGCAGCGGCAGCAGCCACTCCTTCAAGCGGGGCATCTCGAAAACGAAAAAATAAAAATAAAAAAAAAGTATATGTAAAGGAGACGAGGGATCGAAAGAGAGAGGACAGGCGATGTAGACGCGCGTGAACTATACACGGGAGCCCGTATACGTATACATCCGAAAGGTGTGTGCCCGGGGTAGCTACCATATCCTCCGATTAAAATACCCGATCCAAGAGTGAGTGAGAGAGAGAGAGAGAGAGTGTGTGGTTGGCGCTCGCATTATCGGCAAGGAATGCGACGCCGGGAGCCAAGAGAAACGGGGAGGGGGATGGCTCGATTGAAGAGCTGCCCGGGAGCGGCCACCGGATTCCTCTCAGGAGTCGTCGCTGGTCCTCTCCCTGCGATTATCGCCTGTTCCCTCTCTCTCTCTCTCCCTCAGTTTCTCTTCTGCCGGTGTATATATATGTATAGAAAAAGGAGCCGACAGTTGGGCTTCCAGTGAGATCGCGGAAGCTAATGCGTATATAGAAACCAAGTCACGAGCGTAATCGCGCTCGTTGAGTTATCAGAGACGAGAGAGAGAGAGAGAGTAAAAATAGATCTCCGCGCGGATATACACTCGCGACTCGGGAGATATTGCGTTTCGTCATTGGCTACCGCGTTTCCGCGGAGCAGAGAGAGAGAGAGAGAGAGAAGGCATACGAGACGCGCTGCGGGTGTAACGCAAGAAAATTAATCTTTCTCTCTGCTCTTGGATCGCTTAGCTGGCGCTGCTGCATTCCTCGAGAGCCCTCCTCTTTCACCTCCGTCTCTCTCGCCTCTCTTTTACATTACTCGTTTTCTTTTTTTATCTCGCTCCTCCCGCGACGACGCCCGTTATCCTAATCTGTAATACTAATGCTCGCCGCTAATGCAGCGACTCGCTCTTACAATAGTGCTATGGACGTGTCTCGTATGCGCTCAAATAATATCGAATGCTTTAGCAAAAGCGCGCGCGTGTGTCGTTCATGTAAAGTTCGTGCAATTGTGTTATGCGTAATCAGTCGATCATATTCTGACCATTTTTCTGCTCGCCTCTCCGGCTTCTGCATACAGCTCGATATATAAATTGTCGCACGCGTACGTACCGATCGGCGACAATCTCAGAGAATAAAGCCATGCGCCTAGTTGGCGCTTAGAACAGCAGAGCCTGCATACCTATAGAAGGAGGAGGAAGTGAGAGAGCCGTAATAAGGATCTCGCGAGCCGGCAGACTGTGGCAGTACACGTATACGCGCGTCAGCTGCGACGGCCGAGCTATGGGCCTTAGCGAGACGCCCGAGCAGATGGCCTACTATCCGACCTTGACGCGCGAGGAGAAGGCGCGAATGCATCCGTGCAGAAGGGCCAAGTGGTAGGTACACATAATGCACAAGTAGCAATAGGGACTACTCTTCGTTTATTTTTTTCTGCCAGGATTTACTTCTAATTGCGACGCTGGCTTTGTTTCAACGTTTCATAGTTCAGCGTAAAATAACCTCGTAGAGATTTATCGGGCTCAAGCCGAACGATATACGTGTGCGTTTATGTTGAAGACATAAAGCACACTCGGCTCTCTTTGCTTAGAGCCTCACTCTAATTCCTCTCCCGCGCCTTCCCCTATACACCGTCGTTCTGTATACGAGAGGCTCAATAAAAGCGCTCTTGCGGCGGTTATCAAGCCGGCATAAAAACGCCCCGGCGAAAGCGGCGCAGGTGCTGTATATACATATCTAAGCCCCGTTTGCCTTGCGCAGCTGTGTCGTTATGTAAAAGAAGAATCGCTCCGAGATAAAGTCCGAGACAGATTGCAAAGTGGGTCTAACGTTGTACCCTTCAACACCTTCAACCGCACCTTACGAATATTTCAATGGATCGCTCTGGTTTCTCCAAGTTATATAGTTCGCTCGATAAGACACTCACGATTTATTGAAAATTAATTGGTCATCCGATCGAGGAATGTCGAATTAATCCTTATATTCTCTACGAAAGAAAACACATAGAACGTTTACCCATGGAGACTCGATTCATCACGGTGGTACGCTGACGCGGAAATGACCTGTTAATTCCTCGCGTGAGCTTCTTCCCGTAAGTCTTGCCTATAAGATAGACAGCTTTTACAAGAGAGACAGGGTAAGAGAGACAGGGTAAGAGAGAGAGAGAGAGAGAGAGAGAGAGAGAGAGAGAGATACGTACGCTTCAGGAATATCAATTAAACTCTTCGTACAAACGACGGCAGTTGATGTCGATTGTCGTTAATCGGCCTCGGCGAATTGACGATCGTCCGATCTGCCTACCCCCTCCCCTACCCGAGAGCACATAGGTATAATTCAAAGAATTGATCGGGATTTTATAGTCCTCGACTCTCTCTTTCGATTCATCTGTTTGTTCGAACACGCTCTATAACAACATGCATTTCCAATCTGTGCCCACATTACCGTGCACACTGACGTCAATCGCTCGACCCAGTGAATTGTCATTCCTCGTAAGCAATAATGCGCTACCTCAAAAAATCGCGCTGCTCCAAATAACGATCGTTATAAACCGTATACGTCTCGCGACAATAGAGAGAAAGAGCAAAAGAGCTTCTCTAGCGAAGTAGAACGTCGTCTGGCTTGATCGTTAACCGAGCTCGATTATTATCGGCTCGGTCGTTTACGTACGATTATTGCTCGTTTAAGACTATCTCGCCTTACATCGCGTAAACTACGTTTCCATACCTTGCGTCTCTGCTATCTTAGGAGAAAAAGAGAGAGAGACCGCTTATCCAGCCCAGCGCATATTAATATTAACCTGAGAATGTAAAAATAATTTTAATTTAATTACCCAGACAGCCATACCGATATAAATCTTCCTCGAATATCACTTAACTCGTACTCCCCCCTCTCTTCCTTATCGATTCCCCGTCATCTGCGTTTCTCCTAAAAATCTCAATAATTCTTGAAAAAAAATTAAAAGAAAGCTAGTCAACGGTACAGCCTATAATTTTTCCAAACTCTCCATCCGCGTCTAAAAATACGTGAGACATACGTATATACACGCACCACGATGACGCATCCCACGAGAGAGAGGTCATCGAGCGCATCATTCTCTGCGAGAGATATTAAATAACCGCGTCCGACTGCCAGACGACGGCGCCTATATCTCGATGTCTCCTTCTCGCCTGATGGAGCTTCATTGTCGCGTGTCCCTTTTTTCTTTTTCTTCTTATTTTTTACCATCTCCTTGGCAGACGATTGATGCGCCTGATGCTGCTGGTATGCGTGGGCGTAATTACAGGCTGCGCGATCGTGAGATTTGCGACGGATAAATCCTCCGGAGATTTTTATTGGGCGATATAGAGTCACTCGCGGCTACCGGACCACGAGAGACTCTCTCTATGTCGGCGGCAGGTCGAGTTAATTCGATTAACGCGTCCGTTACTTTGCCCGTCGTAAAAGCTTCGAGTTTTATTGCCCGGTGTACGTTTCTCGTTGCGCGAAAAATAGCCGTTTCCGCGCGTAAGGATTCGGCGATCCCTAATTTCTCCCCCCCCCCCTTGAAACTCGTTGCGCGATTAGTACGTTTTTATGTGTAGCGTGTATACGTTGCAGAGAGACGTAAACGATATCCATTAACATCGAAATCTAGCGCCATTTGCAACTTAACGAGCAGACCTATCCGACTCGCTGAAAATAAAAATGCCAAACCCAATTAGCATTACCACCTTAATTACGATAAAAAAAGAGAGAGAGAAACTTCAACTAACTGAATATTCTTCGATTTCAGCGTGATGATGTCGGCGGACTCGTCGCCGACGCTGCAAGCCTCGGGCTCGTCGAACCATTACCCAGAGCTGCCGGACGAGCCTCGGCCGGGTAAGATCCGGCCGTCGACGCCTCTGGTGGCGGGCTCATTGGCAGCCAGCGGCGGCGGCGCCTCGTCCTCGTCGCCGAGCCATCCGAGCAACAATTCGACCGCCTCGCTAGGTGCTGGGAACCGTAGCGCGGGCCCGAGCGGCGCCGAGAGCCCGGAGGTCGAGGCGATCGAGGAGGCGGTGCCTATAGTCCGGGCGACCCTGCCGTCGCCGGAGCCGAGGCCAACGGTCGAGCGCAACGGCTACAAGGCCGCCCACGCGACGCGGGACGAGCTCGACGACAAGATCGACGGCAGCATAAGGTTCACGCCGGCGGCCCGCCGCGAGGTCGACGACGACAGCTGCCTCATCAAGTGCGTCTACTTCACCCAGCAGTGCTGCGAGTGCACGATCATCTGAGCCAGCCCCTCTCTCCGCCACAGCATAAACACACACACACCCTTCCTTCTCCTTCTCCTCCAACCCGCTATATGAACCACCTCACCCCCGCCCCCACCCCCCTTCTATCCTGAGAAATGCTGCTGCTGATCGGCGGGCCGAAGCGAGTACACTACCTTCCCTACCCAACCGAGAAGCCTCGCGGGGCACGATGTAAATTGTTTCGCGGACTCTGTAGGGGGGTGAACGACGAAAGACCGATGGTCCTAAGAGTCGGGGGATAGCCCGGGTTGACGGGTGTTTTTTGAGCTTCTTCCAGGGAATACGGCTCGAGAGAGAATGAGAGAGACTGCTGCGAGAACGACGGGTTTTATTTGGACTGCTTGCGTGTGTGCAGAAAGAGAAAGAGATAATATGTACATGGAGACTCGGCAGTCTTAGCGAATCTCAAAATTTTCCGAGGACGATTCTGGTGCAAGGAGTCGTCGCGATGACGATAAAGTCGAGACGACGCGAGTACGAGGCGAAAATTATTTTGTCCTTTGCTAAGGAGTATCTCGCGGCATCGACGACATTCTGACTCTTTTCTTTTATTTTTTTTTTTTTTTTGTTTTTACTTTGAAACTTTGTTTACAATTTTGAGAATTGTAAGGGAATATATCCGATTAACCGATTTTGCGAGCGCAGTCTTGCAAGTTTCTTTTTTTTTTTTTTTAAACATGGATTATTTGAGCTGGAGTATCGAGGATTGTTATCGATTATCTCGTGGTGAAATCGAAGGCGAGTGATACTGGAAAATTGATTGATTAGCCTTAGGAGAGTTTCGGTAAATTTCATTGATACCCTGCCCAGCGAACAATAATCATAATAATCAAAACGTTGCTATCGATAAAATCAAAAGTGTATCGAGAATTGAGTGACAAAGAAGTTTAAAAAGAGAGAAAGCAAAAAAAAGAAACAATAATGCCAGACAGTAAATTTCAGCGAGATCATACTTCTCATAGATATGTATTTATCTAATGTGTATATACTTCAGTTACGGACAATAAAAGAAAAGGGGGAATTAAATTGAAAGGCAAAAGTTGCGACCGCCCGCACGTTAACTGTGATTTATCGCGGGATTACTTTTTTGATAAAATAAAAAAAAAAGAGAGAGAAACATTAAGTAATAAGAACAATATCAAAAACAAAACGATTATCGTATTAAAGACATTCCAAAAGTACAAGCTTAATCAAATGCCAACACTCAAGCGTATCAATTTTATATTCACGTACGCGTTAAATTGTACATGTCAATTAATGGAGAAAATATTTTTAATTGTAAATTTTTGATAAAAGATGCGTTTATATTCTAATATTTTTACAATTTTGTAATTGACGGAATAAATAAGGTTGATATAGAGTTATAAATATTTCATTGAATTTATGAAGCGTAAATTAAAGTATATTATTTTGAATTTATTGGTTAAACGTCAGTTGAATTAAAAACAAAAATAAGAGAAAAAAACTTAAAAAATTTGATTTTTTATGTGTTTGTACACTTGTGATCAAACGACAGCGTACAAATACAATAACAATGAAAAAAAAAAATTGGAAGCTCGAATTTAATCGAGAACAACAATGCTTTTGTTACAAGGCGCGAATTTTCCTCAAGCGTAATAAAATTGTATTGCGTAGAAGTGATAATTCTAAGGTACAATTTATGTAAATGTAGTTTGAGCGAGTCAGAGATAAAAAAAATTTAATGCTTTACGCAAATCCAAGTATTTCTTTTTCGCATGTATTACTTCATACGACGAGCCGACAAAATGAAGTAAACACTAGAAGCTAAAAACATGCGAAAAGCTTCCGCTTCATTCCGAGAAAGAGGACTAATATTTCTCTTAATTTTCATCTTTTGTAAGTGTACAGAGCTAAGTGACAATTAAAGTGCAATTTGTTTTACAATATCTTGTTATTCTTTAAACCTTCATCTTCTTATACATTTTTCTTTATTTAATTTTATTCATGAAATTGGAGAAAAACTTAAAGTAACTTATTTAGCAGCCATACTAGAAATCGTCGAGACTTCCTTCTTTTTATTTTCTAACAAAAGTAAAATCTCCGTTACGCGTATAGCCAGTTTTTTTTTAAAATGATTCAAAGTTTTTTTAGAATCATATTTCGAAAAGCTTCGAGTTTACAGGCTCAGGCTCAATACACGCTAGACACAAGAATTAATTATTAATGCAAGCTCGCGTGTAATTTTGCAGTCGTTCCGCTGAATTTTTGTTTCGATCGCGACTACGTGGCCTATCATTATTTAAATAATTAATTATTTAAATAATCACAGGCCACGTCATAATGTCTTTTATTAATAAAGGACATTAAGACTTTGGCGCAAAACCTTGCGAGACACTTTAGTGCGTCGAATCTACCGACACCATGGAGATCTTCGACGAGCCTTACTTAGTTACTAACAAAATTCTAATGCAAGTCGTAGGCATTTGGCCGTATCAAAATCCAATAGCAAAAGCTTTCATAAGAGGTTTTTTGGTGTTTTCCGTGGCGTTCACGTTTGTATCTCAAGTCAGTGACGTTTTCTTCTATTGCTGTAAAAATTCGAGAAGTTTGACAGATTTTGATGAAACAATTTTGAGATTAAACGGAAAAAACGATTGACAGTGATATCGGTGTTTGAAAATATAAAGTTGTCTAAGAGGGGTACTTTTTTTCAGGTTTTAGCAATTTCCAAAACAAACTCAATTGACATAATGTTCCAGCGCGTGGCTATTATGTTTGTCTTCGTTGGAATATCATTCAAATACGGCTTATTTATTCTTTTTACAAATATGGTTTGATTGAGCATTATATTTTCTATGTAAGCAAACTTTTATTAACTTATTTTTTTTTTTACTAGATTAAAATATTATTCAGTAACATGACGTTGAACTGGCAAATGATACTTGATAAAAACGAACGGAATATTCTTATTCAGTATTCTAAACAAGGACGATTTATTAGTCTTTTTTACATGAGTAAGTTTTAAGAAACAAAATTTAGTTCTACGACTGCTTAATAATCAATGATTTTTCGATTATTATTTCGTAGTATACGCAATACAAGGTGCAATCGCATATGTTTCATTTCCGGTGGTTATTCCTCTACTCGATCAAAGCGGTAAGAGGTCGAGAATGTTAATATTCGACGGTGAGGTGTTCGTGGACAAAGAGCTTCATTACTTTAAAATTTATGCTTACGAGGTAATAGAAAGTGCAATGTTACTCATAGTAACTTTAGCAATTGATACTACCATTGCCGTCATCGTTGAACATTCCCTAGGTCTTCTTGCTATAGCCAAGTGAGTAACGTTGCTAAGGATTGTACAAAACTTTGGAGTAAATGTTATATTGTGTATTTTATAAAAATTTTATAGTTACCGTTTAAAAACGTTTACCAATCATGCCCAACCTGGAAACATGGATAAATTGAGCAACGACGTAACGTACACGCTGCTTCTTGACGTTATTAAGATGCATAAAGAAATTATAAAGTTGAGCGAGACTTTACTCAATATTCAAAAAGTTACTTGTTCAATAATATAATTTTTTGATTACTTTAGATTCATAGATCACATGCAAGCTTCGTTTAGTGTACCATTTTTATTTTTAATTGGAATGAACTTAATTGCCATAACCATCACATCAATATTAGTACGTTAATTGTTCATTTCTTCTTTCTTTTACTTGAAAAATAATAAACAACAGAAAATTTTCTTTTTTGATCTATAGATTATAATTAACTTGCACGATAATTTCGAGATCATTAGACACGGTATGGTATTGGTGGGATTCATTTTTCATTTATTTTTCTACAGCTGGCCTGGTCAAAAGGTCATAGATCACAGCCTGGATTTGTTTGATAACTCGTAAGCTTACGTCATATTATAATTCAATTATTATTTATTTGATAAAATAAGATGCCAAACTACAACCGTTGCTTAAATATTTAGGTATAATAACGAGTGAAAATTTTTACTTTACGATGTTCCAAACCTTGTACTCTAAGCGCCTGTGGTCTATATGTTCTAAATTTCCCGAATTTCTTAACGGTAATCCATCAAATTTACAATATTTAAAATTTTAATGTTGCACAAAGTTTAATGTAACATTTGTTTTGTTGCTCAAGATTATGCAATCAGCAATGTCATACATCACGGTTTTGTCGTCTTTTAGATAAATTGCAGCATTGACGTTCAAATTTTAGTATTATGTAGTACCAATACACTAAACATATTTTAACATCGGTTAATATTTAAAATCACATGTACTTAAGTGTATCTATCAATTTTCACAATATGTCAATTTGAAAGCAATAAAGAGTAATATGAAGGAACATGTGATCTATTTATTTATGATTTATTGTCGCTAGGGGGAAATTACCCCTTGCTCGTGTCTACCCCTGAGATAATAGTAATTTTCATCTTTTGTAAGTGTACAGAGCTATGTGACGATTAAAGTGCAATTTGTTTTAGAATATATTGGTTTTCTTTGAACCTTATGCATTTTTTACTTATTTCTTTTTTTAATTTTACATATCAAATTGGAGAGAGGCTTGAAGTGACTTATTTATCAAGCAAACTACAAATGGTTAAGACTCTATTCCTTTTTTCCTGAATAAAATCTCTGTTATGCCTATAGCCAGTTTTTCTTTTAAAAAATGGGATAAAGTTGTTCTACAAACATATTTCGAAAAATTTTGAGCTTACCAGCTTAGACGCAATGCAAGCGAGTTACAAAAATAAATTACTAATGTAAGCTCGCGCGTAATTTTGCGGTCGTACCGCTGAATTTTCGTATCGATCGCGTCGACAGGCTTGATTATTTAAATAATTAATAAAAGACATTTTTACTTTGGTGTAGAGCCTTTGGAGAGACGGTTTAGTGCTTTGATTGTGCCGACAGCATGGAGATCTACGACGGGCCTTACTTTGTTATTAGTAAAACTCTAATGGAAATCGTGGGCATCTGGCCGTATCAGAATCGAAAAGTGAAGACTTGCATACGAAGCATTTTAGCGTTTTTCATGGTGTTCACGTTTGTGTCGCAAGTCAGTGACGTATTATTTTATTGTTGTAAAGATTTAAAATGTTTAGCGAAATTTAATGAAACAATTTAAGGAGGCTCCCAACGGTAGGTGTTCTCGACTACGGCTACCGGCATTGGAAAAACGACTTTTTCCGTTCAATTCGCCAATACTCTAAGAGTTATTGACGGATTGATTTAAAAAAAATTAGAGGTGTTC